>VZDJ01000175.1:6971701-7039299 GCA_008694505.1 Cyanoderma ruficeps
CCAGGCATTGCACAGTGCTAAATGCATTCCAATAATCAAGGTATTGTCTGTTATCTGCCTCGAGCTGAGAAGCACATGTGCCACAGGGATCTGCCTGCTGCAGAGTGCTGCCCCTGGACTTTGCCTTTCTCCTCCCACAGTGGCTCCATCCTTGTCCTGCTTTTGTGCAGCTGCTGGCACTCGGTTCCAGATGCAAAAGTGCTTTTTTCCTGCCAGGAGGGATTGCCAGTATCCATCCATGGGGATCCTCCAGCATCAAGATTGCACTGAAACCACCAGATGGAGAGGCAAATGCCATGACAACTGCTTAGCAGGGCTG
Organism: Cyanoderma ruficeps; assembly: GCA_008694505.1. NCBI lineage: Eukaryota > Metazoa > Chordata > Aves > Passeriformes > Timaliidae > Cyanoderma > Cyanoderma ruficeps. The sequence continues at coordinate 6,972,021 of VZDJ01000175.1, forward strand.
GGACACAACTCAGGTGGTCACCATCCCTCACTCCTTCTGGGGTCTCTGGGGAGATGTTTAACTCTCTGATAACCGTGGGAATATATATTGTGTCATCTCATTTTGTCACAGAAGGGAATAAATTCCTGAGCTCCACCCCTGAAGCAGGGAACCCCTAAAATAAGGAGAGGTTGAGCCAAGAGCAACATATGTCCGACCAATATGGTTAATCACACGTTCTCCGTTTATTCTGCTTAAGATGGCAGGTTATATACAGTTCCATATAGTTTATAGTTACAGTGACACTTTCATTGGCATACAGCACAGACAAAAATGCAAACACACACTGTTTAACTTATCCTTAAGGTGGCTAAAGCATGCCCACTGATAATTGCACTCAGTGACCTCTAGAAAACCCACTACCTCACATTACTACCGCAACATCTAATTTCTGCTGCGCCACAAGTAATTTTACCTGTGCAACAGGCTTCAAGGCCCCAAGGCCTTCAAGGCCAAGCCTCAGGGTCAGGCCTCAGCCAGGTGGGCTTCAGCTGGGTAGCTCACTGTTCTATTCTAAATACAGATCGTGCCCTCTTTCTCTCAGAAAATCTGCTACACACCCCAGCCTGCCAGTGCAGGATGGAGATGTGACTCAACATCCCACGGGGAAGGGTCCCTGTGAGCACCCTGGGAGTGGGGTCAGCCACAAGGTCAGGGGCCACAGAGCCCCTGCTCCACTCTCCTTCCCAGGGGATGGACCTGAGGCAAAACAGATACTTGACCCACAGCAACATCAGTGTGACAAGGCTTGCCCTGCTATTTCCCAGTGTGTTTTTTTTATTTTTTATTTAATACCCCTTTGAAAGCAGTGCAGCCAGCTCAGCTCTGCCTCTTGGATGCTGGCAGGCTGCCACCCTTTAATTAAGCTTGCTGTTATGTCTCATGCTGGTGGCAGTGTTTCAGGGCACCAGCACAGAGGCTGTGGGAGTGGGAGCAGGAGATGAGGTGGCTGCAGAGCTGTGTGGGGACTTGGATGTTCAGGTTAACATGCCAAACTAAGGGTGTTGATTTTATCCTCCTCAGCAGTCAGAAGAGCTCGTGAGCACAGATCCAGCCAGACCATAGGAAAACTCGTTTTCCTGCAGGGAAGAGGGCAGCTGAGAGCAGAGAGCGTTGGTTTGAAAGCTCACCCCTCAGTTCGTGGCACAAGAGAGCTCTCTGGAATTCCCTGGTACCCGGGTGTGTGCCCACAGCATCCCAGCTCAGCAGGCTCAGCACTGCGCTCACAGCCTGTGCACAACCTGTGCCTGCTGAACGGGGCCTGAGCTGAGCTTCCAGCCCGGGTGACGGGACCAGGGACTGAGGAGGGGACAAGTTTAGCATCTCTGTGCTAGAGGCCAGACTGCAGGTAAAGTCTGGGTGGTTTTCCCTCCATTTCTGGCTGATGCACATAGAGCAGCTCAAATTGATGTGGTCCCCTGTCATGTGCATCAACAAAGGGAGTTGTGGCCAGGGACATTTCACTGCTACGGAGCCTCTTTGCTGCAAGTCATGACTTGATTTCAGTGCTTTCTTCAGCCTCACTCCTCCTCACACAACTCCCAAGAGCACAACTCTGCTCCTTCCTCTCCTCTCTTCACAGCTGCTGCCATTGTGCAACCCCAGGATTGAATTTCAATGCCACTGTGCAATGGCCATGCACTGGACAGGATGACGAGGCACAGCAGGGAGTGTGCAACCCCAAATCCAGGCTCCTGCTGCTCCCTGCCCTCACAGCCAGCCGTGGATGCTTTGGAAAATCAGCCTCGTATTGCAAAACATTTTGGAATGCTAACTGGGATGTGGGACTCTGCCACCACCAAGTGATCAGTGGAGAGAAGAGAGAACAGCCTGTTCGTGACAGAACTTGTACAGCCTCAGACTGGTGCCCAGCGCCCTGATTTGTATTCTGCCTCTTGATCTCCAGCAGCTGTGCCCTGCTGCCCCTCCTGATCTCCATCAGAGCAGCTCATCACTCCCTCAGCTCCACAAGGCTGAGCTGATCTGCTCTGCTTGCAGATAACGCCACGGACAGAGCCATGTAGCAATTAAAAGCTCTCTCGGTTCTATGCTAATGAGAAGCAGGAACAGAATGCACGATGGCCGATAATTACCGGTGAGCAATTGCAGACACAATCTTCCCTCTTCCTTGTCCTCGCTTGGTTTTTCCACTGTTCCACCTTGCTGGGTGCCTGACACAGCGCCCAGAGCTCGGAAGATGATGAGCAGAGAAATGAAGAAGCTCTTTGAAGCACGTCCCTGGAGCTCCATCACCCCTGTTCATCCCTTCATGCCATGTTTCTGCAGCCCTGCTGGCCAGGGTAGCGAGCAGGAGGTGGCCTGAGCTGCTAAAAGTAGTGTCATTAAGAAACCCCAACTTAATCATGATAATTGAATTAAAGGAATATTATGGAATATTTCCTGCTTGTTTTCAAGAGGGCTTGTAACTTGCTAAAACTTTTTGAAATCCAGCTGCTGCAAATAGCATCTTGTGTGCTTTCCCAATCACCTTTCTTGCTCAATGCTGAGTATCTATTTAGGAACTGTTTTTCAAAACACTGTGCACTTTGCACAATTAATTTGGGCAAGTCTGTGGTGTGTCCCAATGCTCAAAAAAAAGTGCTGTGACAAGCTGAGGGGATCACACATATAAAGTTAACATATAGAAACAAATAAGCACATTTTTGTACACACAATCTCTGGTAGGATTGCTTTGGAATCGTGAAGTGTTTTAAAACAATGCCATAATATTCTTAAATGCCAAATGTCACATGAAATATTATTCAGAATCACTTCTCTCTCCTTCCCAACCTGCCTGCAAACAAGTGAGATCAGCACAGCCCGGCCGTGGGTGCTGGGAACAGCATCAGCTGTGAGTGATGCATTATTAACCACTGGAATTATTAAGTCTGTATCAGAAAGCTGTTCTGTGCCTCAACTCCAGGTCGTTTGCAAAATTATTTGGAAAATTCTTCTTGCACCTGATCCCTCCTTTTTTTAATGAACCGTGTCATGCTGCAGACAATGCTGATGGACAGCATAAAGCATGGAGAAAGGGAAATAGCACCTGAAATGACAGGCAGAGCCTTTCCCACAAAGCACCTCACTCACAGAGTTAAAGCAGAGCAGAACAAGGGCAGAATAAAAGGGAAATTGCACCATGGGAAGGGGTGGCAGTGTGGTGGGACCTGAGTCCCTGTGGGGAAGGTGAATATCTTAGTTCCTCAGGTACTGCCAAAGCTTTGGGCCATCCTGATGGTACCTGGCTCCAGTTTGGTCCCCTCCTCTATTCCCTGGCTCTGCTTTTCCAGCTGCAGCTCCAGCGGCAGCTCAGGGAGAACCTCTCTGCTCATGGGGCATCACTGCTTTGTGTCTCCTTCAACATGTGGTTGGAAAGGAGGAAAACTCCCTCTTTGTAGTGACCAGAGATACCCCTGGGCTCCAGGGGAGATGCATAACCACTGAAACCCTTGGCGTTCTCACTCCACGCTCAGGTCTGCATCTCATTCCTATTTTTGCTGCTCTTCTCTTTTTCCAAGCAAAGTACTGAGGAATCCTCCACCCACCAAGCATCAACCCAACCTTCATCAGTTAATACTGCCTGCAAAAGTTTTAAGGCAGGGATTTTTGTGTGGTTGACATTCATTTTCAAGCTTCACAGTGTCTTTTAGGCCCTGTGAAAGAAAGGAAAGAGATAGGTGGGAATGATTTCATGCCTGCCCTGACAGGGTGATGTTTCTCAGCCTCCACAGGGAGGAGATATATGTGAAGCAAGAGGGTAAGAGGAGTTTCTGTGGCCACTGGTTTTGGGATAAGCAGGTACATTTTGTCATGCAGCCTAAAAGGAGATCTTGCATCTGCATCCCCCAAATTCTTGCTTCTCTACTCTCTGGGCCTGCACCATGAAGGCGACTCACCGATTGACCATCATCCCCTGGAGGTGTTGGATTTGACCAGTGATCCTGCTGTGCTGAGGCAGACAACACCAGGGGCATGACAGCAAACACCCTTCAGAGGGATGACCCAGGTCCTGCACATCTTGTTTTGCTGTAGCTCCTGTGTTATTCAGTCCCTTAAATTACACTGAAAGTGATTAATGTTCCATGTCCTCAACTTCTCCCTCCAGCACGGCTGCACTCTGGTTAGGCAGAGGTCAGAACCAGCAGGACGTGATTACTAATTGGAGAGAGAAGGATTTTCAGTTCTCCTTTTTCCCTTTTTTTTGTTCCAGGATGGTGTGAACTCAGGTCACAGCAGCTGTGACATCCAGTGGCAGCTCTGTAGTGTTTGGAGTCCCCCAATACAGCTTACTAAGACAGCTTTCACAAGAGGAGCCCTCTCATCATCACAGTCAGGAAAAGGAGAATCCTGTTACTTACAGCCACAGAAAACTCTCTCTCCTCAGGCCAGAAGCCTCAGCAAAGCCCAGGGTGGCTGATGAGATGGATTTATTTGCTAAACCTTGTTTGCTGCCAGACAGACCAATAAAGAGACCTGCTGGAAGTCTCAGCTCTCCAGACCCCGGAGGGCTCTGTTTCCTTTGCCCTGTACTATCTGTGCACAAATCTGATTGCAAATGATTTTTCTAGAGGTCAAACTAGCTTCAGCAACACAGATTTGGGCTTGGCATAGGAAGACACTAGCTAACAGCATAGGCAGAAATATCCTGAGCATCGTTGCAGCTTTGCCTGCAGTGGGCTGATGCTTCCTAAATGCTTCATCTTCCTCCTGTCACTGTGTCCCTTTTCACTCCTCTTCCCCATGCCTTTGTAGTTGGATGCCTCAGATGCTCTCTGTTAGTCTCTGCTGCCTTATAATGAACATCAAAAGAATGAAAAGATGATGAATGGGAGATCAGGACCCAGAGCAATCGTTAATAGGAGGGAATGTATTAGGCACACCACAGCTCAATAGGAAATACATTCTCCATCTGCCTTCGTTACACAGATCTAAGGACAGGCTTGGCTCAAGCAGACAGAGAAGGGGTTGAGACAAGGTTTTTTATGAGAAAAGCCAGGAGTCAGGGAAAATCCCGGTACAGATGAAGGTCTTTCTAAATTAGAGTGATCGGGAGCCTGCGGGTCAGGCTTTGGAAGGCAGCGGGCAGGCAGGGGGAGCAGCATCCCTCTGCCAGCAAATTCATGACCAGGGAGCTGAACAGAATCCAGCCCCTTCAGAAATGGAGAATGGCCACAGTGGCTGACAGGGGTGAGACAGGGAACTTGGCAGAGCAGAGAAGGACAGAGAGATGTGTTACCCTCTCTCTAGGAAGGACACCTTTCTCTGAAGAAAACACACTTGATAACTGACTCTGAAGTGTTGGACCTCAACCCTGAGAGGTCTTTTAGAGACACAAACACTTGAAATTCCTGCCTGAAATAGCAACGTCTCCAGAGGGATAACAGAGATGGTGTCTTGGTGAAGGAGTGCTGCCCAAAGGGCCTGGGCAGATGCTGCTGCATCATTTCACAGGAGCCACTGGAGAGGGAGAGAATGACAACAAGCTTCAGACCCTCTTGGCTAGACACTGCCCAGTGCCTGGGGGCACCAGTTTTCATTATCACAGAAGCCAAATGGCCAAATAAACAAGATAAATTTAGCTAGACTGCTGATTCTCCTGATCTCAGGCACAGAGATTTGTTTGCCCTCTACACTCCAGAGAAATGTTTCCCTCCATTCCATGTTGCTTACACAACCACATATGCTTGGGGAAGAAGTGTCATACAGGCAATACAAGCTTGGCCTTACAGAAAAATCCCTCAAATACTGTGCCTGAAGGACCTTCCAGCTTGTAGGACACCTGATGGGAGTATCTGGGGACAGCTTCTGCTCTCAACTGCCCTTCTGAAACTCTTTTGGTACAGTTAAGTTGGGCAGAGACAAGAGCAAAGTTGTCGATGTGTTTGGAAGGGATTTGGCAAACCCAGGGCTCCATCATCCTCCCTGATGCACACCAAGAATTAATGGAATTGCATCTTTGTAAGGGGGAAGAGAATTGGGCCCATGTTGAGCAGCAATAATGAATTAAACTGAATTAAATTTTGATACATATTAGAGGTATGTTAGTTACTATATAAAGTAATGTACTTAATTAGCCGGGGAAGTCTGTTAAATATTACATAAGGTTACCAATGAGTTCCCGCAGGAAGCGAGCGAGCTGACATTTGTTGGTCTCCTCACAGGAGAACCTGGTGGTAGCTCTGGAGATATCCCTGGACTCCATAAATGGGCTTAAACTCTCCCTCTCTAATTGCTTAGTGACCCGAAGTTTTATGAAGTCTGATGGAATGCAGAGGAGCCCACTGTGCCACAGCTTGCACCACGGGCCAGAGAAACCCAGCTCATTCCTCTACAGCTGCTCTGTTTTCCATCTGCCAGGGAACAGAACTGGCTTTGATTGGAAATGTTTTAGTCCTTCCCAAATCTCCTTTTGTCACTCCTAACCCACACTGCTGGCTGCCATTAGGAGTATTAGAGACAAAGGCCAGCCTTGCCTCTTAAACCATCCCCTGATGGAGTACCAAATTTAACAGATACTTTTTCAACAGAGCTTTAACACTTACTCCTCCATGTGGCAAAATGCTTCCAGCATGGCTGGTAGCAGCTGCACACGGATTTCACATCTTCGTATTCAGACCCTGCTGTCTCTCTCTGAAAACATCTATCGGTCTGAGCAGCAGCTGCCAGCTCAGTCCAAGCTGACAGATGTAGGATGACTTCTGGTTTCATTCCCCACTGTGCTCTGAAATTTTCATTTTAAAATACAATACTGAATTGGCCTTGACAAGAATCGGGTGTTAACTTTGATCAGACAGTTACTTCATTACTAATGGCATTACTCATCCTGCTCTGCGGTGTTTTCCTCCCCCAGAGTCGTTAAACTCAACATTCCCCTGCTCACACAAGTGCTGTTGGATTGAACAAGGGTAGAAATGTGACTTTTTGTGGTGACAAGGTGATTTGTAATTTTAAGGAGCTCGTTCCCTAGGAGCCAAGAGCAGTCATGGCAGTTTGAGACAGATCCAACTATGAAACGTCTCCCTGTACTAATGGACGCATTTTTTAACACTTTTGAGAGTTTGGATTTGCAGGTTACAGCTGGGAATGGAGAGAAAGAACAAAGGAAGGAAAGATGGAAGGAAAAGAAGGAAGTGAAAAGGTACAGGACACATTTTGAATGCAGGTGGGCACACACTGTGCCAAGGGGGGGACAATTCCCCTCCAGAATTTGTGATCCTTCCCAGGGATTTGGTGGCTTTGTGGCCATTTGCAGCTCTCAGCACATATTGATTTGGGAGTGGAGATGTTAGCTCTTCCCACCTTTCTGAAAGTCAGCTCACAGGTTATTTCTTAGCATTTTCAAGGATTATTCTGGTCATCATTATCTTTGTTCAATATCAGACTCACTCCATTATGTCCCTTGCAGTATGGTAAGGAAGAGAATTCTGCCACCAGCAGAAGCAGTTTTGACACCTGGCTGAGCTGGATGAGGCACATCCAGACACCAATTTCCTCATGTCCCAGCCAGGCTGGGATTGCCACGATGGTTTTCAGTCCTAATAGCTGCCCAAGTTCTGACAGACAAGTTGTTGTTGGGTTTGTTTTTAAGAGAAATATATATCAAAGCATTTCACTGCAAAGGCATCTCCATGAGAAGTGGTTCCCTGATGTTTTCTGTGTCCTACTCGTTGTTGCTACATGTGAAATATTTATACTGAGGGTTTGTGCTGTATCTTGAGGGTCTGGCAAAGCAGGAGCTCAAGAGCTCCTTGAAGATTTTCCCCTCAGCCATTCTGGAATCTCTTTTCTCTGCCACACTGCCCTTCTGTTTACCCATGTGTGCTGGTAACTTGTGAGGGGATCTCAAAAAAGGGAATTTTCCAAACAGAATAAACATGTCCCACGATGAAAGGCAGAAGGAAAGGAAATAAAACAAAGGGATGGGTTTCACAGTGACAGATGCTTGTGTGAATGCCAGAGGACTTTCAACCCTCATCAGTAAAGACATGAACACAAAGAGGTTTTTTAATAATCTCTTTCTTTAAAGTTTGTTTCAGAGACAAACTGGCTCCAAGGGACAGAAGTATGCAATGGAAAAACTACAGCTTGTGTATATCCTCCTAGTTCTAGATTTCTGGAGAGCTATCTGTGAGCAAGATGGTGCAGACAAGAGAAGACTTTGACTGTGAGGGCAGTCTGGAGGGCAGCTGGAACAGGTTGTCTGGAGGGGTTATGGAGTCTTCATTCCTGGAGATGTTCAAACCCCAACCAGACAAAGCCATGGGCAACCTGCTGTATCTGACCCTGCTTCAGCAGAGGAGTTGGCCTAGAAAACCTCAAGAGGTCCCTTTCAGACTGAACCACCCTGTGATCTGCCACCCCCAGCTCCTGCTTCTCAGGCACAACCTCAGAAAAAACAGAAGTGAGGCTCAGGAAAGCTTGGAGCTGAGGTATAGCTCTGACCATCTGGAAAGGTTCCACTGTACAGATCCACAAGGACTGAGCAGTGGTCAGGAGATGTCCCTGCCCAGGAGAGGACCTCATGGCCTGAGGGGGGGTGATCAGAACACCCTGTATTTACTTATATAAGCACTTATGAGCATATGGGATATCTACACATGGCATACGTACTGTGTAAGTCAGGTCCAAACGTGAGCTCTCAGACCATCTGCTTGCATGTCTGAGTGTGATCTGCTTTTAACTGCAGGTTGTGTGATTTCCTTTATTACCAAGGTGGTACGTTTCCTGAAATATATTAGAAATACCCTTGTCTGGTGAAGCAAGAGAGAAACATCAGGATCGGGAAACCTGTAATCTGAGCTCTATCACCTCGTATTTATCCAACAATCCTGGCAATTTACTCTGGGTAAACAGTAACTGTTATTTGTCCAGATTGTGTTGTATCAGTTTATAAATTATCTTAGGTACTAAGTAAGGGGTCTGCTTTCTATCCGGATGGTGAAAATTCTGAATAATGGATGACAGCCAACAAGCAGCAAACTGCTCCTAGGGATAGGAGCTGCACAGCACACACCCCATCGTTTGGAATTTATAAACATTTCAATGAATACTAATGCTCGACTGAGTAGCTGGCAATTACGAATAACATCAGACCACAAAGAACCACACAGTGAAAGTGGTTCGTGGGTTTATTAAACATCGCGGGCTTCAGAAAACAACAACAAAAAAAACCTTGTTTCTTCATCACATCTGTGTGGCCGGCATAAAATTCATCTTCTCTCTGCTGCGGCTGCCCAGCTGGGCTGTGGTGAGATCCCGGCCAAGGTGGGTGGTTAAGTCTGATCATGTTCAACGCGGTGCCGAAGCCCCGCACGAGGTCCCCCAAGGCCGTTTTCCCACTGCCCGGGAGTTTCCCGCACGCCGCATCCTCAGCGCTCCCACCCGCGGCTCCGCGGGCCCACAGTGACATCCTCTGTCGGGATGCGGCAGCAGCGGAGCTCCATGCATGGAGCGGGCTGGCCTGGCGACACTTGTCCCCCCGAGGAGAGGGACACACGTCCCCGGCAGCTGCCGACCTGCCCGGCTGCCGGCTCATCGTGCACACTGCTGGGAAAAGCCAGCCCGGCTCTGAACGCGGAGCCAGCGCGTTGTCCCAGTGCTGGGCACGTTAAGGGACAGGATGAGGCTGGTTCTTGCTGAGGCCACCCTTCGGTGGGTGTCGCAAAGGCCACGCCTGCGGGAGGGCTGAGGAGTGTTGGCGCTGCTCGGCTCTGCCGGCTGCAAATGGTTTACCGCGATTCCAGAGAGCCACACGGCGCCCTCCCAGCGGGATCAGCCGCCCTGTCAGGACAGTGGCTGCGGCAGCGTGCTTGAAGAGGAATTCTGTGAGGCTGTAGTTGTTCCTGAGGTGAAAATAGCTTTTGGAGCAATCAGAAGGTGGCAAACCCCCTGGGCATTAACTACAGGCTTGTTTCACAGTTTTCTTTCTTTGCTTATGTTCTCTCTGTTGCTCACACCTTATGAGAATTCCCCAGACAGAAGGTCAGGGTCTCCAGGCAGTACCCTTCCCTGTTTTGCAGCTGCTGCTCTGCACATCCCTGTGCTGTTCTGCAGAGGTGATGATGGCAGAAATGATCCTGCCCCTGTGAGGATGTTTCCTCTCCTGCCACCTGAGCAGGCACCGTGCACAGGGGTTGTGCAGTGGTAGGAAACTTCCTCCTGCAGAATCACCAGCTGAAACAAGTCCTCTGACAAAAGTTATTCTCTTTAGCTGTGAAGAGCGAACAAGAGGTGGAAGAAGGAAGAGTTAATCACCTCCCTGGAACTGGGGCTGGGGGCCCCAAGGACCCCTTGGTTTGCGGACCAAGAATTTCCTGCACCCCAGCAGCTTTACCTCTTCCTCCTGCTGCCCATGAGGAGCAGAGGGAAGATGATCACCCTCTATGTTCCACCTGCTCAGGCAATTCTCCTGACTGATTAAAAGGCAAATGAAGTTCTGACTTCACTTCTGTTCATTAAGGCACAGACCCCACAGCAGGAGCAATAAACTCCTGGTGGAAGCTTTGGAGACGCAGGAACATTGCTGTGCAGCATGCAGGGATGCTCTGGGAGAATACAAGGATGCTTCTGAGTTGAGAGGGGAAAGAGGGATGTAGAGATGTTCAAAGGGGTGGCAAGGGTACTTTGAGGCAATGCAGTGATACTTCTGGGAAGGGAAATAAGAGAAGATGCTCAGGGGGGATTCAGGGATGCTCTGGGGTAATGCAAGGATGCTACCAGGCTGAGAGGGGATTGTGTGGATTCTCAGGAATGCTCTGGAGGAATGAAGGTATGTTCCGGGCTAGTAAAAAGATGCTCCCGGGCTAAGAGGGTACGTGGGAATGTGCAGATGCTCAGGGATGCTCGAGAGAGACGCAGAGATGCTTGGGCGGATTTAGGGATGCTCTGGGGGTTTCGGGGCTGCTCGGGGGGTACGCGAGGGGTACGGCTGGGGGCCGGAGCGGGAGGCGGGAGCGGGCGGGGCGGGGAGGGGCAGCAGCCCCGCGGCGGCGGCGCGGCGGGAGCGGAGCGGGCCATGGAGAGCGGCGGGGCGCTGAACGGCTCCGCCGCCGCCGGGCGCTTCGCCGCCGCGGGCACGGCAGCGCTGGGAGCGCTGATGGCCCTGCTCATCGCCGTCACCGTGGCCGGCAACGCGCTGGTGATGCTGGCCTTCGTGGCGGACTCCAGCCTGCGCACCCAGAACAATTTCTTCCTCCTCAACCTGGCCATCTCGGATTTCCTCGTAGGTAAAGTGCCGCCCGCGGGGCGCCCGCCGGCACCGGCACGGCCCGGCAGCAACTCGGCGGCGGGGCGGGCAGCGCGCCCGGGGCTCCGGCTGCTTCCCTCGGGCCGTGCCTCCACTCCGGCCCCGATCCTGCCCCCGACACCCTCCCGCAGTCACCGGTCCCCTCCCGCTGTCCCCCGGCCGCTCCCTCCGTCCGGGTCCGGGAAGGACCCACCCGGCACCCGCGGGTCCCCCGGGGCAGGCACCGAGCAGAGCCCGAGCCTCACCGGGGACGGACCCCTCCGCTTGCAGGCGCCTTCTGCATCCCCCTGTACGTGCCCTATGTGCTGACGGGTAGATGGATCTTCGGGAGAAGCCTCTGCAAACTCTGGCTGGTGGTTGATTACTTGCTGTGCACCTCTTCGGTCTTCAACATCGTGCTAATCAGCTACGACAGATTCCTCTCGGTGACAAGAGCGGTGAGTCCTGCCATGGCAGCTGAGAGGGACATAACTCTCCTCCTGCTTTATTCTCCAGATTCTCTGCAATAATTAAAAGTTCTTTGAATCCTTCAGAAATTATGACTCTTTCAGCCCGGGAGGCAATAATCATCCACAAATACATAATTCAGCTGTGGTGTCAGATTAGTGTTCCTGGCATAATTAAATCACTTAAGGCTCAGTCCCCGTTGTGCAGGTGTTCCCTTCCCAGGTGACAGGATTGTAGTGTACAAGCCAGCCAGGTAAGCAGACTTTTAACTAACTTATAAGAGCTTATTGTGCCCAGGACAAACAATGGATTGCAGTCACACTCACAGCTTCTCCCTGGCTACCACAGCAGCAGATTGCACTGCCGGCTTTGGCAGGGAATGCGGCGAGGTCTCTGAGTGTGTGGGAGATCAAAACATTTGGCCTTTTGCAGGAGATAATGAGCAGTTCAAACAACAGCAGATATGACCCACTGCTCTTTGCACGTTCCCTGGCTACAAATACAACAGGGATTTAGCCCAGGAGTTTGTCAAGTCCCTCTCCTTGGGACTTACAGGGAGTGGCTGGGGATAGCTCAGGCAAGTGGTGGGTGCAGACAACTGCCAGGCTCCAACCAAGTCAGTACATTTCCACTTAGCCAACACTGTATTTTGGAGCTGTAAAATGAATGTTCTAAATCTTCCTTCTAAGAGTGTGGTTAATCTAGTAATTGCTCCTGTTGCCTATGGCATATCAATTTGTTGGACTGCTGGGATATTGCCTAGCAACTTTACCAGGAATGCTAACAGTCCATTTGTGAGGAGCCTCAGGCAGCTGGGGTGTGGGACTGTGTGTAAGAAAAGGCTTTCCTCTTACAGGTCGCCTACAGAGCCCAGCAAGGCAACACCAGGCAGGCAGTGCTGAAGATGGTGCTGGTGTGGGTGTTGGCATTCCTGCTCTACGGCCCTGCCATTATCAGCTGGGAGTACATATCAGGCCAGAGCATCATCCCCACCGGGGAATGTTACGCTGAGTTCTTCTACAACTGGTATTTCCTCATGACAGCCTCCACGCTGGAGTTCTTCACCCCTTTCATCAGTGTGATGTTTTTCAACCTGAGCATTTACCTGAACATACAGAAGCGCACCAAAATGCGCCTGGATGTTTTCCACGAAGTGCATAACCAGTCCTTCACTGAAGAGATGGAAAGGAGCCCAGAGGCAAAGATTTCTTTGAAATGCTGTAAGTGGGAGCAGAAGGAGTCAGCTGAAACCCTTGACCTCTCTAAGAGCAAAGCTCAAGCAGCAGCCTCCTCTTCCAGCCTGGATGCCAAGGACCTGCTGGCAACAAGCTCGGAGAGCTCCAGGAAACCCAAGTGTTGCAACAAAAAGAGCTGTAAAAATTCAGCCTCCGCTCTGTCCTCAGAGAAACGGGCGAAGATCATGTCCCAGAGCACGACTCAACGCTTCAGGCTCTCTAGAGACAAGAAAGTGGCCAAATCACTGGCAATCATTGTGGGCATTTTTGGGATCTGCTGGGCACCGTACACCCTCCTGATGATCATCCGTGCTGGCTGCCACGGCCAGTGCATCTCAGAGTTCTGGTATGAGACTTCTTTTTGGCTGCTGTGGGTCAACTCAGCTGTCAACCCTGTCCTGTACCCTCTCTGCCACTCCAGCTTCAGGAGGGCTTTTGTTAAACTCCTTTGTCCCAAGAAGCTGAAGATTCAGCCTCACGATGCCCTTCAGAACTATTGAAAGTGAAGCCAGCCCAGTGTGAAGGTGAGAAAAGCCTTGGTTTACTGCTGCTTTACTGGTGTGGGACTGGCGCTTGTTTCCTTGGAAGAACCCGGGAGCAGTGGTGTGGGGCAGGTGGGGAAGGCAGAAGAGAGCCCGCTATTAACTTATTTTAGTTCATCAACAACAAAATCCCACGGCAAAGAAGGATAAAGGGGTTTATTGACATTAACCACAGGTAGTGAAACCTGTGTCCGGCACTTGCAGGTGCCACGAAAGAGCTCTGCTGCCACCTAGTCAGGCTGAGCGGCACCAGCATTTTGCTCCAGTAAAACGAAAACTGAAAAAAAAAAGCTAATAAAAATAAATATCTGGCTTAAACTACTGCACTAAAGTACAGCTTATCTGTTGGCAGACCTGATCTTTCTTATAAATGGGAGCGTTTTTTCCTCACACCTATTACACATGGATGATGATACAGTAAGAAAAAAAAAACAAACCTCAGAAGGAAAACATCTCATTTATCATTTTTGTTACAGCAGCTGTAATCTGGATCAATACATATCCCTTCCACACCCCGAGAAGGGACAGATCTCTGCCCTAAGGAGTTTGCAGCCAGGGTCTGGGGCACTGACCGTCCTGAAGTGTGCTGTTGGCAATGCCTGATCCCTCTCTGCATTAAAACTGCTCTGATTTCCTCAGGGTCCTGCCACACACTGCCCAGTGCTCCCGTGGGAGTGTTTCCCTCCTGCCCAGAGCCAGGCAGCAGGAACGAGCCCTGGAGCCCTAGGAAAGGGTTCCTGTGCCTGTGTGAAATGTGCCAGCTCAGTACCTGCTTCTCCACAGGCTCCACTCTGGCAACACATTTCAAATGTGACATTTTCAAATCTCTTCTGCAGGATCCTTACGATACTCTTCCGGCACTGTGTTAGGGAATGACAAGCTTGGAGGGAAGCAAATCTTGTGGGGTTTTTTTATGTTCCTTTTTTTAATGTTCCTTTCAGACCTCGTAAATTTTTAAAGTTTCACAACTCTTCCATTTTTTCTTTTAAAATACCTCACTTCACTGGAGACCTGGATTGAGCTGATTCAGTCAACACAAGCGTAATTTTTCTTTACTGTTTAATTTTAATTTTTTTTTAGAGCTGGCAACTAATTACACTGATAGAGTCCAGATTCAAGAGACGAGGGCTCTAGTCTTGGTCTCACCATAAAATCCTGGGCATTTTATCTCTGCTTCCCATCTCATCCTTCATCACAGTTGCCCATTTGTTCTGCAACTTCTTTGGGCACAGGGGCAGTATGACCAAAAAGCAGATTAATTCCACTTCTGGCACTGCTCAGTGATGTAGTAACACAAGTAATTAGTTGCCATGGCAAATGCTTCTATTTAACAGTATTGCACAGGGAAGCTCAAGATCCTAAGTCTGAAAACTGCATTTACAAATAGAAACCCAAATGTTGTGAAGTAGTACCCAAAAGCTTCTGATGTTGTGATTGCCAATTACACTTTGCTGTTGCAAGCAAACTGCTTTTTGGCTGCTGCTATGAGTAAAAGAAAATGTCATCCGACTGTATCTCAGTGATATTTGTCAAGTAGATGAGTATTGTCATCTGAAGTCAAGTTTTAAATGATGTGTTGTCTTGTGTATGTGATATTTCAGACTTGTGACATGTTCTGTCAGTCTCTCGTATATGGGTTAAAGTGCACCCCTGGAAGCATGTGTGCTATGGATTGACAGGATAAATGTTGAGCCTGCTCGTACCTTTCCCTGTGTCTGCTCCCTTCTGAAAACTCCAATAAAGTATTTTTATAAGAAGCTTGCTGAATATTTTATGGTGAACAAGGTGTTGTCAGAAATGATAAAATCCAACTGGAAGCAAAACACCTGTGGATTTGCCTGAGGAGGCAGATACACATGTCACAGAAAAACCAGCTCCTGAAAGAGCTGAGTTTCTCTTACCTCTGGTGAGCAGGTTCCTGACAGCCCCGAGGGTGTGGTGAGTGCACATCACTCAATTCTCTCCAGTTTCTGGTCTTTTCCAGAGCATGGTACATGCAGCTGGGATCTGGAGAGGTTACATCAGCAATAACTCTTCCTGTAACACACAAACCCCACTGGTCTACCTAAAAACGACAAAGCCATAACGTGACCAAGGCACCAGTTTCCAGCTGTGGTTCTCTTCAGTTGTTCATTGGGAGAGGTGGAACTACTAGATCATTCTGATAAAAAAAAAGGTGCCTGTCGTGACACCTCCCTTTGCCAGGGGGAACAAAAGGATATATTTCTTTGTGAGCCTTTTGCACAGTATTGTCATGGTCTCTGACCTCCACGTGGGCAGAATTATCTACACTTGGCTGAAAGTAATTTTATTCATTGTTGGATTTTGCAGGGAAGATACTTATATTCCTTCCTGAAATAAGAGCTCTTGCTTTGCCAAATAAAAAGGAAAAATAACTAGTTGTGCCTGGACATGAGGTCACACCTGAGCCTGGTTTTCATACTGAAAGCCTTGGGAGCTGCTCTGGGGTTTCAGAGTAGCTGATGACTAATTCAAATATGCTTAAAAGAATATTTGAATTCTGCCGATTTTCAGCATTCAGAATATAAATGTCTGTATGTATTTGGAAGAGGCAGAGACTAGGGAGCTTCTAGGCATAATCCAACAGGAATTGTGAAAATGCATAACCACTAGAGGAGGCAAGGCTGCTTGTCAGCCAGCCCAGCAAAACACCTGTGTATCATTTATTTGCCATACCTGCTAAAAAAATGCCTCTTTCCTATTGTCTAGGCCCAAGCTAAGCAGGCAGGACCTGTTTTCAACAACCATGAAGGAAGACTGGCTGTTATTATGAATATGATTCAAATATTTGGGGAACACATCGGCTTCATTTCCACACCACATCTCCAAAGAGAAAAGAAACCTGGCTAATTCCAGAGAGAAGCATCCAGTTTATGCAGGGAGTGTTGGTAAAGAGCATTCACGCAGCTGCAAGTCATGCCAGGGAGCTTTTTGGATAAGTGACTTCCCACAGGAACATTGTGGAGGTGATGCCAGTTCCCCTCTCTTGATATAAACGTTCACTCCATTAACTCGAGGACATAAAGGCTGTGCCCTAGCGAGGTCTGTGGTCTTTTCCTACAGCAGCATCTGCGTATCAATAAACTATCAAAAAACATTATTTTTTTTTTAGCACAGCTACTGTCTTTCTGTCTCTCTAAATGCTTCCTCCCTAATCACCAGTAATGAGAGATCTCGTTACACAGACAGAGGAACTTTGCTCCCGCAGCCTCTCCTCCAGCCCCTCCTCAATTACCATCCCTTATTTGTTCTCTCCAACCTGCAGTTACAGAAATTGCTCCATTGTTCCACGGACATCACTGGAGCTTCATTAGCTCAAGTAGGAGGCTGGAGAAGAAGAGAGAACTCAAGAAGGAGCTTTTGTTGAAAAACACCTGTCTGTGGTAATTAATGAGGTTTGCTGGGAGGGAAAGGGCTTTGAAATTAGCAAGATGTGATTATATTTTGATTTGAAAGAATGCTAATGGTTTGTAAATGTCTATTCATTTCCACAGCAGAACTAGGATGGAAAGACCAGAGGTTAACATCCTTACCAGAAAGAACTTTACCAATATGATTTCTATGAGGGAGGATTAATTTTTCACAACTCCAGCTGCGGAGCAGCGAGACCAGCACAACTTTGCAGTACAGGCCTGGTCCTAAAAGAGACCCTCTGCACTCTACAGAACTTGTTCTGCAAATAGACGAGGCACAATAAGGAGTGTTATCTTTCCTTCTGATGTGCGAATTGCAGACAAGAATAAAAACTCTGCGAGCTGCCATGGATGAGTGCCACAAAAGAGAAAAGCTCTCTCAATTTCTGACACCACAAAGGCAGCCTTTCATGCAAGATTGCACAGATGTTCCTGTGAGCAGTACTCACAGCACTTCTCCGTTCCCTTCACCTTTAAGTCTCCTCCTCCTTTCCTCCTTACAGCAATTTTCTGACAATATAGTTACTACAATTTTCTGTCAATATAGTTGCATTTGCAGGATTAAGGAATCGTGGGGGGTTAGAAAAGCAATCAGGAGTTCTGCAGGGTGAAAGGTCTTACCTACAACCCAGCACCACCATTTTCTTTAGATTTAAAATTATCGTTGGCATTTACTTAAATAAATCCACCACTACCCGAGGTAGGAACACTTAGGAACATTTCAAAGGCAAAAAACCCAACTTTGTCCCTCCACCTCTTGTTGCAAGCTCAGGAACGTTGATGACTCAATTAGGACCATTTTTATTGCTAAAGATGTGTGAGCATTGCTTATTTACAAGCCCCACACTTTTACTTCATAATTTGCAAGCTGCTTGCACAGTCTGGGTGCAAAAGGGAGCCAATACTTAATCCAAGTACCAAACATCATAGGTAGAGCTCTGTGCCCCCTTCTGCGGGGGCAGAACAAGACTATTTTTCCATTTTTAAAATGCTACAACCTGGTTGTTTTTCTTTTTTTTTTTTTTAAGACTTAGAGGCACTATGCCTCTAAGGGCCTTTGGTTGGATTGTGAAGGCTTCATGACAAAAAAGGAGTTTTTTATATGCAGACTGGACCCACAACTTAAACATCTGTTCTTTTAAGCACAAAAATGTGTCTGTGATGTGACACTGACTTTGGAATTATTTTTAACACAATGTCCCAGGATTTAGCAGCACAATTAACACTGAAGGAAAACTGATTGCAAAGTAGTTAATAATCTCATTCAAGATCTCTCTGGGCATTCACAAACAACAAGCTCTCTGCTAGGAGGGCAACAACAGTTCTGGCAAATTTTTTAGCTGTTAACTAACAGCTCACACACAGCTTTAGCCTTTAGAAGCTGTTTATTGAAGAACAAACAATAATGGGAGTTGCATATAAACCCTTGAACATGAGGCTGTAAGTACACCCTGAAGTGTCCATGAATTGAAGACAGATTGACAAAGCAGAGCAATCACCCTCCATTATGAAAATAATTTATACTTTGTACACTAAAAAGCAGAAATTTAATAGACCACTATGGTTAAGACACCATTTAATATCTCTGATACAGCTTGTATTCAAAATATACAGGGATAAAATAATATGTGTAATACTTCTATGAAGCCTGTGGCCAGTGCTCTGGGAATTAAGCTCTTATCCAAGAGCTTTCATGAAAGGAACAAGATCTTTTGTTGCAGCCATTAAAATTTTTAATCAAAATGAAGGTTGCAGAAGACTTTATGGAACTGTATAGGCAGAGGAATGCTGAGACACAGCTAAGTTCCAGAGTAAGGAAAAGACTGAAGTCAAATATGATGACTGTCGTTGGCAGAACACAGCACCAGGGCAATATAAAACCTCAGCAGAGGACCAAAATGCCCAACACATCCTTCCTGAAGCTCTCACTGGGAAGAGCTCATGCAGACAGAAGACTGCAGAACAGTTCATCTTTATTTCAGAGAGATGAAGAGCTGAAATACCTTAAAAATTCCCCCTCACAAGTCCCACATGCTCCTGTCCTCTACTACGAAGTGACAATTACAAAAATGAGATATTCTCAGAGTGCACAGGGATTATACTGATTTCCCTTGAAAAAAACCCAGAAATTCAACCTTCCCTTACTCATGTCTAGAGAGATGCTCCAGCAGTACTGAACAAATTACTAAAAGCTGGGGAAATAAGAAATTTAAAGTCATTACGACTGACTCATCCTAATAACCATGTTTTCACCTCAGCAGTTATTTCACTGAGAACCAACACTATGCAGCACTTCAGAAAAGTGCCTCCCAGTCACCATTTATAAATATGAAATATTTGTAATCAATATTAATCACTCCCAAACTGTGGCACAACAAGTTATCAAATCAGAATTGCCTCCTTCACGACAAAAGAACACGGGACATAAATTTTAGTCGGCCTAAACGCCACTTTTCCAACAGACTCTGAGGAGGTCTTTGTGTGCTGACAGAATCTACCAAATTACCTTTGAAAAGGCAGACGTATTAACTGAAAGACCAGAATGGGCAGAGCATTTTCTGAGAAAATCTGAACAAGTTCTTTCTTTATTCAATCACATTTGTGACCCTCTGCAATTATTTTCTCCATTAACGTATGAGCACTCAGGCTTTCCTGGCATGAAAGAGGGAATATAGCTATTTTTTAGCTTGAATATTAACTAAAAGCAAATCTTCTACTGTGCACCCATTCATCAAGTGCCCTGGTTAGCTAAATGTGATATCAGTTTTATTTCAGGCTAAATACATTAGGAAAATAACTTCTGTAGCACTAACTTAATTTAGCCTTAACATACAGTTCTAGAACTCTTCTGTTGATCAGCTTCATAAGCCACTTCAAGCCATTGAATAACAATTACAAAAATCACTATCTTTAGAACATTTAATTTGTGATAATTACATCAATTAGTAGCATGGGAGAGTAAATTGTACATGTATCACACGGCAATTGTTGTTATTCATCTACAGATGAAGTTTTACCTACTGTGAAAGAATTTCTGAATGCCTTAAAAAATAAATGGGAGGTGTGTGAGTGAGCTCTCCTGAAGCTCCTAAACACTGCCATGGACTGCAGTTCCATGAAGAGGGTAAAGTGGATACTGGAGCATTATTTCCCAAATTCCAGGTCATCCATCTTGCTACAGAATTTCTATGTGACTCTGCAAGATGCCAGGGTCCAAATCCAGACAGATATTTTAATTAAAAATGTTTATAATTCAGTGGGATATAGGTTTTTCCAAGCCCAGATAAGTTTGGACCTCAGCCTTCCATGATTCAGTTTCTGCCACTGAAAGAAGATAAAAAAATCACTCAGAAACATAAGGGACCATAATTGAAAAAAAAAATTTAAAACCCATGAAATTTTCATCCATCAAAACCATTTTCCTAATGGCCATAAATTAGTTAATGAAACTGGAAAATTTTGGTTGATTTAGAAACAGAGACGTGTTAGCTTACCAAAATAAAATACATTTTTTCAGTCTATAGATAAAAGGGGCACAAGCAGAGCTGATGTGGCACCCAACCCATCGAATAGTGGGGCAAACTTCAAACCCACGACTCCTGACTCTGGAGTTATTTAATGTTATCAGAGTTTGGGTTTCTTAGACAGAGCTCAGCATCCCATTAATTGCTTGTTTGCACGACTGCATTAAACTTCCATGGCATGTCTGCTGTGGGGGTGAGTAAGTGAAGGAATATTTTCTAAAGCCATGCAGTAAGAAAATATTGATTTAATACCGTGACATTTCACCAGGTTACTTTTTAAAATGTGATAAATGTAAGTCCTGTCTGGACAAAGCACTCTAGCTGCCCAAATTTATCTTCCTGAATTATAAGAGAGGAAAACAACAGGAAATGAAGAGCCACAAACCAGTATGATTTAATGAATAAGATAATCAAAATAGGGATACTTCTTCCGTATTATCACAGATATCTTCTTGACAATCAGTGTTTTAGCAATCACATTGCCTCATGCAAATATTTTTCCTCATAAGCATTTTCCACTTTTAGTGGAAGATTAATTTATCTGGATTTAGAGAGGGAATAGTGACTTCTGTCAGTGGCTGATTAGTGTGTGCACAAAGGAAGCACTGGGTGGGGATTCACACGTCTGTGGGAAACAATGATGTTCCTGTCTCAAAGGTAATTAAGTACCGAGAATCCAAATGCCAAGATTCAAATGAGAAATTTTTAAACCATGATGAAGCTTTTCCATATGCAAAAATTGATCCCAAACCATCAGATGCTTTCTAAAATATTGACTGTCACCGGCACATTAATTGCCTATCGATTTCTCCAGTTACAAAGACAAAAAGGCCCCACGCAGGATTTGAATAACAAAAGATAATTTGTTCAGCAGTTCATTTTCAGCTTTTCAATCAGTCCTAATACATCTGGATCCAAAGTCCATTTCTAAACCTGCATTTTAAAAGGTGGTTGTGTCTGTATAAAACATTTTCAATGCATGTGAATAAGCACAAGGCTCTTCATGTTTGGTGTTTCATTGTACTCACTCATCATGACATAAAATAACAGCTTTGAGTTTGCTGCAGTGCTACAGTCAGGTTAAAAGCCCACCAAACTCAGCCCAGGTCACCACTGCATTATGCCACTCACTCCAATTAAGTTAATTTAATATAGCCGGAAAAATGGATTGTAACAAACTAAACAACTGCAGCCTGCTTACTGAAATGGAACATGCAGACACGAGTGAGTTATTAAACCATAATTATATGGATTTGTAGTATGGTTGGTCTTCTGTTCTCACTCATCAGTCAGGAATTGTGTATAAAATACACAAATACAGGTCCTCACCTTGGTGGCATAATAATATAGCAACATGCAAAGAAGAGAGCGGAGCAAGGAATGCACACTGCAAGGAGTCAAAGCTATATTTTATATACACAAGGGCAGAGGAAAAAACCCAAACCCTATGGATGACAAATCAGATGCTGTTAAGGTCTCCTTGGACAATTCTATTTCAATTAGAAAAGAGTAGATGAAAAATTACCCTCAGTGGGGAAACGAAGGACAAACACAATCTCAACATTAAAACAAGGTTGATGAAAATCTCCCTGCCTTTGTCCTTCTACCAAATAGGTTTTATGACTCAGAAAAATGGGCACACACCACATGATAAATTTCAGAACTGTTTAGAGAAAAATCAAGAGTGCAGCCTGAAGGGAGCTTTGTTCTGCTATCAAAAGTTGCAAATTCATCTTTTATCATTATTGGCATACAAATATAACCTCCCCACCAAATTACAATACTCCTCTCCAAGAAATAAATGCAGTCTTTCCAGATCTCTACAGTGCAGGCACATTTAATCCCTATTTAAAAAATAGAAAAATTAGTTGCTGGGGAATGGCACTAGGAACTGCAGCATGGAAGACAAGCAGAAAAGAGAGCTGTTCTTCAAAGGCCAGGCTCACATCAACACTGGGATGAGGTTCAGCAGTGTCAGGGTGGAGTTTTCATTCACACTAAAGCCCTTTCCACAACAGAGCACTGACAGTGCAGGAGATGGACAGTGAGCCCATTAACAGGATCCCATGGAACAGAGGACAGAAAAGCAGCTGGATGGTGGATCTGTACCCAGCAGCTTTTACAAATTATGGCAAGATCCCACTCCACGTGGACGAGCATCTCTGGTTCACAGCCACTCCTGTCATTCTTTAATTTGAATTAATGAACAGGTAACAAGTTGTTCAGCATGTTCAAGTCAAGAGTACTTATTCACAAATCTACTATGAATACTCTTAGTAAGGACACAGACAATAATGGAAGATCTTTCCCTAATGTAAAAAATAATAATAATAAAAAATTAGGTAATATAAAAAGTGCTTTAGGAAACCTTAACTAAAGTAGACTGCAAAATATCTCATGCTTAAACATGCAGATTCAAATGCTTTAGTTAATGTACTGCAATGAGTCCTCAGTGGTCCTTTCTAATGCTTGTTTTTACATTAGCATTTGATTTTCTTTTTCTGGGCAATTGATACCACTTACATTTCCCAAGGACTTGCAAAGGGAGAAAGGAATGAAATACAGAACCCCTACAATCAGCACTGAAATAATGTTGTAATCATGTACTAAAATAATGCAAAAGAGCACTAGAACTGTAAAGTGCTAAAAAAAATATATGGCTCAGGCTTCTCCAGGAACTAGAGAATTGACTGGACTTTACAGTGAATTTCCATAGTTTATTGTCGCAAAGACACCATCAAAGAGTTCAGCAGAGGAAAGCAAAAGGGAGTTAAGGAATCATGCAGGAGAAATCCATCAAAACCTAAGTCAAAACAAGCCTGCCCACCCCAGCCCCTGCCAAAAATAAAAATTTAAAAAAAAAAAGAAAAAAAAGGAAATAACTCATATAGCACACAACTCTTCCCCGAAACAATTCACCATTAGACTGATGATTTTTTTCAAAATGCGTTTCCTTTGCAAATACTTTATTTTCAGCAGAACCAGATGTTCCTCCTCAGTCCTGTGCCTCTGCTGGAATGGGATCCAAGAGATCTTGGTGCTAACTCTGAAGGAGCTCCCTGGAGCAACATGACCCAAGTGATTAAAGACCAGGAGAAGTCCAAGCTTCTACAAAGAGCTGTTCCCACAGTAAAGCTGGAGCTCTTTGGCACTTTTCATTGCCTGATGCTGTAAAGCCTCTCTGAACCCTGTTAGGAACTTGGGGCTTTAGGAACTCGGTGCTGTCACCTCAGAGCAGGTGGCTGAAATGCTGAGAACAAAGAACCCAACTCCGGGATCAATGGCCCATTCCCGGGAGGTGACAGGAAACCTGCTGTGCTTTCCCAAACCAGTAAATAACACTGTTCTCCCTGTAAGAACTGAGAGTACCTGAGCACTAAAGGAAGGGTGGGGGCTCCTGACAGTCCTGAGGCTTTTGAAACAGCCTCTGGCATTCTCAAACACGGCCGGAGAGAGTGCAAAGCTCTGTGGGTATTAAATAATCTGCTAAGAAGCTGAACCAGCTTTGGTGTTCAGGCAACCTTCCCCTGGTTTTATTAAAAGGGGCTGAAAAGCGTGTAGCAATGCCAGGAAGAACAGCAGTGAAGCCTAAAAATGCTGCACAAATCCAAACACAAGAACAGAACTGAATATTAACTTCTGTTTAATTCAACTCAGTAAATCCCAGGGATGAAGCAAAACATGAGAGAGACTTTAGGATTTAATATTAGTTTTGATTTTTTGCCTGATCCTATTTATACCAACATCACTGCTCATAAAGCACAGATTACTTCCCACATCTGACCACAATTAGAAATACTCAGAATGTGAATTTAGGAGAGGTAACTACTTGATTTGCCGCAATTTATTAATCAACTCAGGCTTTCAAATTGACCTTTACTTTTTTAGAATTAAAACCATGCTTTTAAGGATGTTCCATTCAGAAGCATTAGATTACCAGGCATGAAATCAAAAATGGGCATTGAAAGAAGCAGAGAGAATTATCACCTTCACTGTGGTGTTTAGAAAAAGTGGTCAGAGGCTACAGCTGAGTGTTTTTTCATATCTGCTCAGTAATTTCCTCTATTTCTGACAGTGTGGGTGTCTCGGCACCCCACAAGCCTGTTCAGGTCCCTTTTGAAAAAGTTTAATAATATGTTTTGATGAATTTTGACTTCCCATTATTAAGATAATCATCTTTTACCAGAGCATACAGAAGCAGCTCTTCTTTCAGTATGAGGAGAGGGCAAAGACCACTGTTTTGAATTAAGATTCCTGAATTCCTAAAGTTTAAGAACACAGTCCACAAAATCATATAGTTAAAAAAAAAAGGGACACACACACACATACAAAGAACTGTATTTTTCTTTTATTTGATGTATCTAAGCCTAGGATTTCTCAGAACACTGACTGAGATTCCTAAGCAGAACTCAGATGTGGGTATCAAACGGCTCGTTCCTGGCCAGTTTATTCAGCTACTTAGCTGCTGCCAGCATCAAAATATAGTAAATTACTTATATTAATGAGAAAATAATTTCAGTCATTAATTACTGTTCTTTCATGCTCTTCCTCCCTAAAATTACTGACCTGTGAGCTCCTCCTCTGAGGAGCAAATCCCACCCCAAACCACACAGGTGAAAAGTTTTAAGACACGACTGAAATGCCCGTCATATAAAAAGAGACAAACACGGGGCCACCTGATTTTATTTCAGAACTTTTGCTTAGTGAAAATTGAGAAAGCCACTTCACTACACTTCATAAAATAAGCCAACATCTCCTGCAGATCCTGAATTTCAGTCATTTCTACTGGACAGCATTATCTTCATTCCATAGTATGACAAACAAGAGCCAGGTTTCCAGTTCAACACCCACCACGATTACGATTTTCAAGCCTTGTTGGAAAACTTCAGAGACACCTCCAAGGTGAACAAACAAAACAATCTTTCCAAAGCAGCAGTCCAGAACAAATCTCCGTGCTGTGCCTTTCCATTTTAACAATGAAAACAACCCACAAGCAGCCCAAATCACAGAGATGCAATCAAACTGCTATTTTAACTTTGTCCTCCTTCCAGCACAGTTGACAGCAGCTGTGGCTTCTACCACTTGACTGGGCTTTGTCCTCGTGACCGCTCTGTCTTCACATAAGTGTCATACAGTTCTCTCAGATGCAACAGCAGCTCCTCCAAGTTGTCTCCCGTCAGCGCAGACAAGGCGATGACCCGCTCAGCCACCCGCTCCCTGAGGAGAGGCAGATTGATCCTGGACTGAGCCAGGTCCAACTTATTCCCAATCACGACACAAGGCCTCTCGGACAAGCCTTCCTCATAGGCCTCCAGTTCATATTTCAAGTCTTGCAGCTGAATCCATGGCTGAGGCACAGAGAGATCCACCACGTAGAGGAGGAAGTGGCAGCGCTCAATGTGCTTGAGGAAGGCCATCCCCAGCCCACGGTTCTGATGAGCACCTTTGATTAGCCCAGGAATGTCAGCAACTACAACAGAAAATTCACAGTGAATCCAGCAGATCCAATAAAATCCCCCCCAAAAAATCCCCCCAGTCTTTTATTGGCCAGTGTCAGCACTTTTAGAATTATGCCTCAATACCAAAGCACAACTCATGCTAAGTTTGCAGCCGTTATCTTTTATAACACCTAAATTTAGATCACTCCAGTGCAGACAGACACTAAGGTACAAATACAGATTGGCACTAAGGGTACCTAAAAGTGAAGGTGAAATGGGCTTCCAGTAGAGTTTTGTCTGAAGTTCTTTAGAATTAGCAAGAAGTCTACAGAACTCCTGAACCTATTTCTGCAGCATTTTAAAGCATTTACAAAGGTGACACAAATTGCCATCAAGGCACACACACAACAAAATTCAAATTCTTACCTGCCACTTGTTCATAGTCTTGATAGTGGACCATGCCAACATGGGGGTTTAGGGTGGTGAATGGGTAGGCAGCCACAGCTGGCTTTGCCCGGGAGATGGCTCTCAAAAGTGAGGATTTGCCAGCATTGGGAAAGCCCACCTGGAATACAAACACCCCAATTTCTCAATCTTTAAACAAATCTAGCAAAATTCTGCTAGACCAGACAGTTATTCTGCAGTTGCTGGACTACATCAAGAACATTCTGCAGCAAAGCATAGCTTTCACAGCTTTGCCAGCTGGTGCTAGACTATTTCCATACTCAAATACAAAAATAGTTTAAGCTCAAAGTTGACTCAGCATTTTTCATTTCAGAGGATGATAAACCTAGCTCTAAAAAAGTCAAATGTTTAATATCTGTAAAAAGAGAAATACAAGGATGAAATAGATGATTTGAACTGTATCATTTAGGGAAAAAAGCCGCAAAACAAGAAAACAAACCAATTTACAAGAATTCTCTGTACTGTACTGTTCATCTGCAGAACCAGCAGACAAAGCTGCTGTACGTCATCAGCAATCACTGATGAATCTTGTTTCTCTATGTATAGTATGGATTTAACACCAAGTAGCAAGAGAGTGACATCTCTGTGGATCATTCTGGACACCCTTCTACCCAGTGACAGCAAGAACACATCGAGCTGCATCTCCAAGCAAGCAAGCCAGGGGCTAAGAAAACGTTATCACACATTATTTCTTCAGTCAGTCAAGTGTCATCCTACAACCAAATGGAAGCTGAACCAACAGGAACTCACCAATCCTGCATGAGCTGTTGTCTTGAGCTCCAGATGAAGGACCCTCTCCTGACCCGGCTCTCCCGGAGTAAAGAACGTTGGAGCGCGGTTTTCATTGGAGAGAAAGAAGCGATTCCCTTTCCCTCCAGCTCCTCCATAAGCTGCAACGTACTCCTCTCCATGCTGAGTGAGGTCAGCCACAACTTTGCCATCCTCCTTCACCAAAGTACCTAGAGGGACCTCAAAGTGAAGAGATGCAAGCATTACACTGAAGCTCAAAGCCTGCAGCAGATCCTCCACCTGCCAATTTGAGATTCGCTGAAAACCGCTCCTGCATATTCTCAAAAAAGAGAATTGTATTTCATGAAACTCATTTTCTGAACTCAAACAGCACCGTCAGACATTTACCCATCATTACACATGAGATTTGCTCACAATAAGGTTCTCCAGCTTGAAAATCAGCCATGTACCAAGCTCCCACAGGGCAGGCAACATCCACTGACTTACTTTAACATACACGTGTGCACCATTAGCTCCATAACAGTTTTTGCTTCCTCCTCTCTCCCCATGAAAACCCTGATAGAAGGGGAACACTGAAGAAAGTGATTTCATTTGCTGGTCAGCTGTAAAGCAAAAGACACGCATTTTGAACGCAGTGCTTTAGTAAAACAGGCATAGAAAAGCCACCTCTTGACTGTTCTTTCTATTTTTGAATATTGCATGAGTGCACATCCTATTTACTGTCTCAACAATAACATATCAGAGAAGACTAACATCAATCTAAGTAGTGATGAAGTTTAACTGTCTGTACTTGGCTGCTTAGGTTTATTAATGTGGTCATTCCAAACCAAAATTAATTTGCTAGATTAGATTTTAGAGCAGGGTGGTGGTAGAAGCAGCCTTATTCATCTTAAGAGGAAAATTTAATCAAATCCTAGCCTTAACAAAACACAGTCAGGCATCAGGCACTAAAGTATCTGCAAAATACCTCAATTTTCAAAATTCTTTCTAAGGCTGTCAGTGTCGCTTAGTACAGCTCAGGACAAAACTCCAAAAGCAAAGACATCTCATACAGAAATAACCATTTCAACCTTTTTGCCATTTACCATTTCTTACCATCCACATAGGGCTGCTTTTGCTGGGGTGGGGTGCTAAGCAATGAGACAACATCACAAAACAGAACAGCATCAGCGAGGTTTACCTTTAAAAATGACGTGACCCCCATCACCTCCATTTCCACCATCAGGACCTCCAAATACTTTTCTGGGCTCACTGTAGAAGGAATGGCCCCCTCCTCCTCCTTGTCCTCCAACCACGCGCACTTTCCGCTGATCCACGAAATAACGTGTCTGCAACAAGGGTGGGGGTTGTTCCCTTTGAGTAAAATTTATCAGACTCATCTTCCAAGAAGTTTTAGTTAATAGGCAGACCTGCTATTTTTAGCCACGACAAATTCCATTCAACAGTTAAAAAAAAAAAGAACCCAGAACTCGGAGTCAGAGCTCTGCTGCCATTCACACATCAACTAAATGCAGTGTACTGAGTGTAGTAATAAAGAAAAACAGATCTCATTTCTCAAGTATTTTAAAGAACTTTTTAAAAAGCAAATACCTAAGGCTATGTTGATATACCTTTATCTGTCTCTAGAAAAGGAGACGAAATTCCCAAGGGAAAATATTAGAGAAGTACATTCACTGACAGGTGGAATTTTTACACAGAGGGAAGAAAAGAGAAAGCATGACCGTGATCACAGCAACTTTCAAACTCTATCAGTTACTAAAGGACTTCATAATGAGAATGGGATTTAAGAATGACTTTAAATAAAGGGCACAAATAGTATGCAAGGCAGAAAAAGTCTTGTTAGTGTTATGATACCAAAGATAAACAACTGAAAAAAACTCCCTCTCAACTGAACTTTTGACAGTCTAATTTATACTACTACTGAAAAGCCTTTTAGAAAGTATTTGGCACCACCATATGGCGAGACAGTAAACTATAGCTTTTAATGGGAAGTGATTTATGGATCATTAGAACGTAAGATTTTTCCAGAGACGTGTAAATATAAAAATAAGATGAAGAATAAATTCTACGACCCTGAAGTTTTTCTGACATAGAGTGATGCTTGTTTGGCAGCTGACTACACCGCAAGAACTAAAAAACCACTGAGAAACAAAACAGTATTTTAGATTTAAAGCTAAAATACCATTTTACAGCTTTATCTTTAAAAAGACTTTCTGCTTTATAGAATTATGCATGCTTCCAGCCCAAAGAGGCCAAAGGGAAGGGGATTGCTACTACGATCACTACTGTGCCCCGAGAACATCGCGGGGCAGACTCATTTCCTCACTATTCTGGAAGTCAATTATATTTTAGCCAGCATTTCTTCGCTCCAGAAAGCGCCAGTGCCGGGAGGCACCCCGAACCCGCAGAGAGCCCAACACTCACCAGCTGCCGCTCCGAAATGGCTCTTTTTGCCCTCAGCCGCCGGTCCTTGGCGCACCGGGCACAAGTCGTGGAGAAAGCTGGCGGGCTGAGCAGGAGCAGGACCGGCTTCCAGGGGTTACGGCCGCTCCCCCCGGCCCCGCAGCGCCTCAGCGCGGCCCCGGCAGCGGCCGGGAGCGCCGAGCCGCCCAGCGCGGCCCCACACAGCACCGCCATGGAGGGGACGGCCACGGCCCCGCCTCGGCCTCCCGGGCGCAGCCGCTGCGGCGAAGCCGCGCCCCGGCAGCCGCCGCCCGCCTCCCCTCAGCCCCGCCTCAGCCCGGCACCGGCCCGCGTGTGCTGGGAACGGCGCCCGTGAGGGAGTGAGAGAATCCAGAGTGGTTTGGGTTGGAACGGTCCTTAAAGATCATCCAGTTCCGCCCCTGCCACTATCCCAGGTCGCGCCAAGCCCCGTCCAGCCTGGCCTTGAGCACTTCCAGGGGTGGGGCAACCACAGCTTCTCTATGCTAGGGCCTCTCCACCCTCACAGTACCGAGCATCGTCCTGGTGCCCCATCTAATCCTTCTCTCTGCCAGTTTGAAGCGATTTCCCCTTGTCTTGTCACTCCAGGCCTTTGTAAATAGTCTCTTTCCGTCTCTCTCACAGCTCCCTTCAGGCACTGGAAAGCTGCAATTAAGGCACCCCAAAGTTCTCCCGACCAGGCTGAACAAAGCCGATTCTGCCTTTCCTCATAGCAGAGCTGCTCCATCCCGCTGATTCATTTCTGGGCTCCCTCCAACAGGTCCATTCCCCGAGGGGCACAATCCTCCCTCCCTTGCTGCCCACGCCGGGGGATCAGCGCAGCACACGGGGGATTTCTGGGCTGGGACACGTCCAGCTCTCACACACCAGCACTCCCAAGGAAAGGGGTAACCTGTGTTATCCATTCCATCTGCCACAAGAAAAGTACCACCAAATCCACTTTCAGATAATATTTAAACTAAACCATTCTCAAGCATTCTGTATTACAAAACAGAAGATGATACAATTCATGGAAGAAGTCAAAATGCTGGCATCACTTTGTTTCCACATTAATACATAAAAATGGACGACACATTAAATAAACGTTTTGTTATTAACAATTAGAAATATTAACACCAAAAATCATGTATAAATTAGGAAATAAATGTACAAACTATTTCCAAAGTGCTCTTTCAAATACATTATATACACAACATTCACGAAGTTCTTAATGTAAGACATTTCAGATTGATGTAATGTTGCTGTTTCGGTTTAAGTGTTGTTCATATTCTCTCAAAAGCATTTCAGCACTTTCAAAAACCACATAAAAGGCGTATTCCCAAACTGGCAAAGAGCAATATTGCATTCTTCTGGCTCCCTGTAATAGTAATTATTATAAACAAAACAATCTTACTTCCTTTCTGTTTCTTGCTTTTTGAGAGTACTTATTTGTATGAAAACACCAGCAGGAAAGATGAAAGAAATACGGACTGACTAAAAAAATGTCTTCTATTTTACCAGTAGTTGAAATTATTAACATAGGAAGGACAGTGCTTGGACAACATTTAATAGTAAACTCTCTTGTTGTCCAGTTAAAGATTTTCTTCTAAAGGAAAAAAACCTAATGAATTGAGAGATGTTGTGTTTTCCTTGTGGTCTTAGTTTTTCAAAATATAAAGTACTCGAAATCCCATAAATAACACCTGTCAGACAAAGAAAAGAAGAAAATCCTACAGAGTGTATTTACCTTAGATTGTAAATTTGCAGTTAATCTCGTATCAAAAAATGTTTGTGGACTACAGCCACCCCAGCTTTTTTGCTTCAGGGAAATCTGGACATAGTATTTTGTTCAACACTTAATTAAGCACTTTAAAAGTGCCATTTTTTTCACCCCCCAAGACTTTATAAGAACATATAAAACTGAAGAGAAGCAACTTACATTGTTCATACTGATTTTTACATACCACTAGTTTTTCTCTCTAAATTCTCCCTCTATAAGTATTCTCTCACTGGTTGACCCCATTAATAGCTCCCCTCTCTATATGCATAATAGTGTCTCGCAATTAAAGCTGACTTTAATTGCTTGTCTGCAATAAAGATTGCATTTTTTTCTTTTACCTCTGAACCATTTTTCTGTCAAGCTACAATAGGAAAATAAAAGTGATGATGAAGAATGATGATGAAGTAAGAACAACAGACCGACAAATTTGACAACGTTTATGGTTATAATGCTTGCTGGGGAATCTGAGCAAGGGCAGCGCAAAAATCAGAATAAAGAAGGATGCCAGCCACCTGCTTGCAAAATTTGGCACGAAAATGTATATGCAAGTTATAAAATTTGGAGTAGGATATTCAAGACGGGACTTCTGGCAGATGTTTTTCTCAGCTAAGCACGATATGAAGCAATATTTACGTTGAGTAGGCTGACACTGCAGGTCTCAGAGCTCCCTTCTGGTTTTCTTTCCACGACAGAAATACCTTTGTTTACATGGACATATAAAAGGTGCCTCTATTTATTAATATTTCCATGATCATAGGTTTGGATCCTCTTTCTGTACCTTTCACAAGAGAAATGTGGACATATGCAGATTACTGAATTATAGGATTTGGGTAGGTAGGTATTACAGAAGTTGCAGTTATTTTTTGTCATATAGCATAAAACTGTCCTTTTATAAGGAATGTAGCCATCCCCTTGTTCTGTAGAAGTAAACTGAAGAGCCATGGATTTTTGGAGGCTGGCAGGTAATCTTCAATGCATCCAGTTAAAAAAAGATCAATAACTTACCACAGGGAACTTCCCTGGACTGAGATGTGACTGATGGGCTTTGCATTGAGCCAGACTGCAGAACAACCTGGCTGTTTTCCAGAACGGGGCACAACTGTGATCTAATGATCCTAAAGCTATTCAGAAACATCAAGAATGGGACAAGAGGGGGTAAATGGAAAACTTCTGCATTGTATCAACATACAGTACTATACACAGCACCAAATATCAAACCATTAAAGCATTGTCTTGTTACCAGTAGTGCACTGCTTCATACCCAGCATGAAATGAACACTGTTCACATACAGACGCTGCTTTGTGCTAAGGGGTAACCAACATATTACAATTAATCAAAACTGCCTGTACATCCAGTTCAAAAGATCGAGATACTATTGAAAGGAATCTGACACAGCACTGTATTCTTTTATTGCTGGTAATTTCCATATTGTCCCTGTTAAAAAGAAAAAAAAATAGAAATGTTGAAGGATAATATATTGGAGGCTTACTGCGAGTTAGGCAATTTCTTTTGGTCTGTGGATTTTACAATATCTACTGAAGTAACACCCATATACCTGCATCAAATTATCAGATTTATAGACAGACCTAAGAGCTAGATCTGCTCTGAAAGAGCAGAGATTTAGACAATTTACCTGCTCATAGCCATAAGGCCTCTGTTGCTGAGCGGATGGGCCTGTCTGGGAAGCTCTGTAACTTCCATATTGCTGCCCCTGCCCCTGTTGGTAGCTGGAATACTGTGAAGAGGCTCCTTGTGCAGGACCTGAGAAGACAGTAAAATCCATTACAGGCAGTAAAATCCATTACAGGCCTGATTTACCGGGGGAGTTCTTCGAGTAAATTTTTTGTTAGCATCTCATAACATGATGCTAACAAAGTAAGCTCTGTGAGTAAGAACTGTGAGTAAATTCTGCCCAGACCTCCCCTCTAGGTTTACACTAGGAGGTGTTAATAATAATAATAATAATGATGTAGTTGCCGCAGTGTAAATGTCAGGTTTTAAACATGGCTCAAAAAATCTCACAATACTTTTAAGTGAAGTCTCTCTGAAATCTGTATTGGCACAGCTCAGTTATGACATCTATGCAAACTACCTGGCCTTTATTTTAGTAACAACTGCATGTTTAAATTCCTATCTAATCTGGCTGTGCCACCATAAGCAACAGAGGAATGATTCTCTGGACTGCTGATTTTCTTTTTCGTGTCATTTCAGAAGGATTAGGTGTGTAGGAGGCCTGGGAACCCAGGCAGTGACCTCCTGATGATGTTTAACACAAAGTCAACATGAAGAAAATGTGTATTTTCTAACTTCTATCAAAAGAGAGTAGGATTCAGGATGGAAAGCAGTGCTTGACTAATGTATGTTACTGCCCAGAATCCCTTTACTAGATCTTTGGCTAATTTTGGTACATCCAAGGTAAATCAAGGAAATAGTTTACAGCCTATTTTAGCCTAGGAATGGAGGCATCAGGGTGAAACACTGCAAACACTTGACCAGCCACTGAGAGTTTTCTTACCATATCCTTGCTGTTGTCCTGGGTAACTCTGTTGATTTGGGTATTGCTGCTGGGAATATGTTTGCTGTTGTGCAGCTCCCTGTTGGTATCCTGCCTGCTGCTGGCTGTACTGAGAATTTCCTGGAGAGGGAAATATTGGAATTGTTTGGTCATAGGTGAGGCAAGTATTTCACTGTACATGTGGATCAAAACAAAGGTGTAAGGAGCCTTGGTCTGGAACTCATACACAAATACTTTTTCTTAGAAACAGATTATTGGATTTTGCCAAGCAAAATGTTTATTTCTCCAGTGATTTTTAGTTCTTTTGAATAGGAGAATTATGTATTTATACACATCACTAAACAAACAACCTGTTCCCCAAAGGATTTTTTTTACCCCAGAAGGGCTTCAGAAGAAAAAGTCACAAAGATAAGTCTGCCAGGGTAAATAGCTGCTTTCTCAAAAAGTCCTCTCATTGTATTTTCTTTTAGATAATGATGTTTATTCATATATCCCAGAAAGAGCACTTATCTAGTTGTTACTGGTATTTCTTTTTCAAATACCTATGATGGAAATTCCATTTGCTGTATCCTGAAACAACAAAATGAACAGAGGCTCTATAGATGACATCGCTTCTCCTAAATGCCACCTTGCTGCACCATAATTCAGTTAATATTTCCAGTTGATTTAGAGTTCAGATATCTTAATAATACATTGAATTTACTATTAAGATTTTGCTGTATTTTCCTACCTCCTTCATAGTAGTGTTGTGTAGAGTCATCAAACGACCGGTCGTAGCTCTGTTCAGTATAGGATGACTGCTGATAGGCATAATCACCATGTCCTGCAAGGAGTCACAAAGATTTGTCAGACACATCCTTCATGGGACCGTAGACATAGTGTTCTATTTAATATGTATTTAATATATGTTATGGAGCTGCTTATGCACCAAGATGAGGCTAAGAGGAAATACAGACCCCTTAGAGAGAACATCGAACACGTGGCAAGGGAAGTCACACCAACGGATAAAACTCTTGTGTTTACTAATCCAAACTGGGCTTTGGGCTCTTTTTGGAGCAGTTTATATAGGAGGGTGCACTGATGTGGATGTTCTGTACCAGGCTCCCATCCCCTGGGATTCTAATTTTCCAGCATTTAAAATTGGAAATGAAGCATAATAGGTTTGCCACGTCCTTGGATGTGGCAGTCGTGGTGCTCTGCACTTTATCAGTATCACGGTGAGCCCAGCTCAGAGGAATTACCATCTGGATAATATTGCTGATTCATAGGTTCTGATGAGCCTTGGCCATGGCTGTACTGCTCACTGTAATATTCCTCCTGGCCCATGTACTGCTGCGAGGAACCTGCAAGGCACAAGACAAGGCAAACTGAGCCTGTGGACTCCTAAGGGATGGGTATCTCCTATCTAATTCTTTTTTTTTTTAAGAAAGCAAAATTTATGTCTGGGTAAGCAAACAATTGAGAGCAGTTATAAAGATGTTTTTCTCACTAAAAAAAGGAAATAAATTTGTATTCTCAGAAAAAGGTGGTTGAAATTGAAATCACACAACAGTCAGTAACGTCCTAGAATCACTCACTTCTGCAGCAATGCGGAAAGTAAGGACTACATTTCATCTACTAATATGAGTTATCAGAAAGCACAGGAATGTATTCCATGCTCAAGAGCACACTCAGAATTAATTATATTTTCATTAATACCTTAATTTGTTTCTTAGCAAAATTCAGGTTATTTTATAATCAGCTTTGTTACCTCTTAGAACTTTATTCAGAGAGGTCTTAAGAGTATGGTACTTATCCTCTGGTGTTTTCCTTTCCTTGGCCTAATTTTTCATTCCAATTGCTGGCAAACTGTATCTTCTTTCCAGAAATGTG
The DNA here is from genome assembly GCA_008694505.1 of Cyanoderma ruficeps. Classification (NCBI taxonomy): domain Eukaryota; kingdom Metazoa; phylum Chordata; class Aves; order Passeriformes; family Timaliidae; genus Cyanoderma; species Cyanoderma ruficeps. The sequence continues at coordinate 7,007,729 of VZDJ01000175.1, forward strand.
TTCCTTCCTAACTGTGCCATGTTAGGGCTGATCCAACACCATGGGAAAGAATTGAAAAGGTTCCCAATGGCTTGAATGAGCTGTATATCAAATTGTTCATATTTTCTTTAGATCCTATGATCCCTTTTAGACAGAACTATTGTTCTAAACACCTGAAATAATTAAACAGATAAATCTTGTAAACATATTCAGGTTCATCTCTTTGTCATGATACTTGCACCATTCAGAATTTCCTGTGCTCCAAGGTGGGATTCTCTGTTTGTAAATGTGACTTGGAAATTTTGGTGACTTATCTAGCCCACAGGACAGACTGAGTACCATCAACCTACTGAGAGTCCTGTCAATAATCTGACAGCAGTTTTACCTTGCTGTGAAGCTCTGTAAGGGCCCATGGGTCGCTGCCCCATCATGCTGTTGCCTTGGTTGCTCTGGCTCATCATGGCAATGGAGGATTGTCCCTGGTAGTGCTGGCTCCCTCCTTGTGCCGAGTTGTAATGTGACGTTGCCGCTTGCTGGTGCATCATGGAGACTACAAAGGAGATGGGAAAGACTGTTTTCCAAAGATGGGGCAGTTCTCTCCTAGGCTCTTTGGAAGCAAGTTAAAACCTTCAGCTAACATGCATCCTGATAATTCTGTGAATTTTCCACAGGGGGAGATGTTTTCCTACTGGATTTATTTATTCTTCTGCACTGGAATCCAGAAAGGATCTTATTACATGGTCAGTTCTTGCCATTTGCTTCAGCACATATTTAAAAATACACCCAGCCTTGATTATTATTAGCTTACTTAAAAGAATGTAAACCTTATTGCAGTAGGGTTAAAGAAAGAAACAAGAAATTATGCTTGTTCCTGTCTACCTCCTGACTATTTAATTGCTGCATTTCTTTTCTAATATACTCTTTCTTCTGCTTCCATCTTCTCATACACCTGATGATGATAGAGTTCAAGTAAACTGATATTCTAGGATTTATTTGATTCCTAAATTTCGTGCTGCTGTAAAGAATTCTAAAGCATCAGACATCCCATTCAAGGCAATTCAACTAGCAAACTTTTTTTTTTAAATTAAGAGATTAAATGAGTTGTCTGCTAGTCTCTTAATGCCCTGCAAACAATGTGAAGTACCAATAAAATAAGAAAATAGCGTAGTAATGTAGAAAGAGTAAATGTGTTATACCCTGGCAGGTTCTTTGTGCTTGGGTAAAGGTGCTGCTCAGATCCCACCCATGGCTGTGGGATTTGCTGCCAGGGCTGGCAGACAGTGCTGCTGCACTTCTATCTAACCCTCTTTTCCCCTGCTCAGCCATAACCATGGCGAGTCAGCCTAAGTTAAAGCAAGTCTGAAACTTCTCTGTCTTACACTGGTGCCTGACACCTGGAAATTCAGAGATGCCTTAAAGCTGTCTTTGCCTCTGGTACGTTTGTCGCTGTCTACAGAAAATATTTACAGAACAAAGTCATGCGTGGTAAACCCTCTGAGATCACAGGAAAGTCAAGGTGGCCCACGAGGAGGAAGAGGGAGTTCACCTGGGTTGGACTGCATGTTGATGTTTGTTCGAGAGACGTAATTGCCTATTGACCCCTGGCCTTGCATTGGCACATTCTGAGACGCAGGCACCGTGTGGCTGTAACCAGGGCCAGTCCCATGGCTGCTGACAGTCATACTCAGGGAGGTCGTGGGCATGGTGTTCTGGCCTGACTGCTGCATAGACACGTGGTTAGGACCTACAGAAATGAGAGACAGCAACGAGACAATCTGAGCTATTATCGGCAATGCACAGTGAGCACGAGGCCTCGCGGCCTTTCTGGAATACCTTACGATAAGGAAAAACAAAAAAAAACCCAAAATCCTCATTATTAAAACTCCCTGTTATCTACAGACAAATTAAAACTACCTGCTGCACAATCAGAGAGATCCTCCCCTTCCTGGCAGCCAAATCTAGGCTGTACAGGATTGCAGATGGGAAGAACAAAACCAGCAGCAATGCCCTACAACCACTTCCGTGGGGGCAGCAGAATTAAAAAAATGCCAGTAATTTCAGGTACTTCAGAAAATACACGGACTCTGGAAACATCCCAGCCTTTTGAAATCTTTCTTTTCCTTCCTCTTGTCCTGCAGTTGATTCCTTTTTCCCCCCTTCACACAGGCAGTGACAGTGGGAAGGCACAGCAGTGTCTGAGAGAGACTTTACACATTGCCGCATCCACTGGGTTCCTCCGTCACCAGCTCAACTTCTTAGCTGGGGCTTCTGAAGTACCAGTGGAGCCTCCACTCAGAGAACTTTCCTGAAGTTTGACTAGAAGTACCTCAGAGGAGGATAAATCTCCCAAGTCACCATAACAATCCCAGTTGTTACTCCCTTTCCAACATCAGAATGTAATCATCAGACTGCTCCAGGTACATCCTGGGTTTGTTTCCTGCTTATCTGGCAGTGTGCTTATTTTTCAGAATTCTGTTGCAGTTGGGTAGCTTATACTGGGGGAAATGGGGTTCTTATTGTTGTTTATTGGTGTAAATAATTTTATGAATGAGTTTTGGAAAGTTGTTTTCCCTGTACATTTTTACTATCCAAGCTGTGATGGTGCCTATTGTTGTCTATCTAAATTCAGCCATATTGTTGTCAATCTCAATTAATTTAGGTAGAATGCAGAATCCTTAGAAGAGGCAGGCTTATGCTGTAATGTTTAAATAACGATATTTTAATTCAGGGTTATTAAGTTTATCTGCAGCCTCTGAAAAACCTCTAACTCATTTAGTACAAACCTCATTAATTACCCTTAATGGTTTTCATAGATATCGAAATGAGAACATTTGCTGTAAATTATATTTTCCTGTGATGAAGAGATGCAAGCAGCAGTTTCAACAAGAGATAGAGAGAGCCAGCTCTCCTGAAATAGTGGAGCTGGGTCGAAATGCTGCTACAGAAAATTATCTCTGTGTTTTGCTCCAGTTTGTTGAAGTTGTAAAGCTGATCCTTGTGCAACACAAGGTCACAGAGTGTGTGAATGGAGATAGCAGTTGCCTTGAGTGAGAGATGGAGTGAAGCAAGTGTTGGTAAACCTTGCCTTATTTGCATGGGAAAAATTAGATTCTTGGCCTTCTCTAAAATAAGAAAAAAAAAAAGGTTGCCTAATTTGTGATTTTAAGGGAAAATATGTGGATGAGTCCAGTCCTCAGGACTTCCAGTCTAGTTCTTTCAATCAGCAGCAAATTACTACAAAGATCTGAAGGAGGCTGGGGAGCAAATCAGAAAACCAACAACAGCAGCACTGAAAATGTCTATTCTGAATAACACAAAACAATGTATTGACTGACTTAATATATTACTCATACTCAGTATTAAATCTTTCAAAACAAAGGCCCTGAAAAATTAGGTAAGTTTATTTTACAAGTTGTAGCTGTTTAAAACAGGTCCCTTATCCATTCATTTAAAAGGTACTATAGGCTTGACCACAAAGAGATTTTTAAAAACTCAGAAGTAATTCCATGGCTTGTGTCTGCTCTTGAGTCCCCCTGCCAAGGTCTGTGATTTTACAATCTGATTTTTCTATTTATAGAAACTGGTTTTGCTCTCTGTCATTCTGGGAGACACCCACAGAAACAAGAACCGAGTAACTATGATCTACAAAATAAACAGATTATTAATATATAAAATGCACATATTAAAAAACTGTTTTTCAATTAGTTTAGTTGCATGAACAAAACCAAACAGACAGATTATATTATCTTATTAATATGAAATGTCTGTGCATTTGACTGTGTAGTACAATCTCTGCAGGCTTCTGTAGAGGACAAAGACTGGTGCAACACCAAATGATTTGTAAGGATAAATGTATCCTGGAAGGTGTTTGCAGTCTGAAGGCTTGGTTGTGTGGTTAGCCATGCAAGCAATTCCATTTTACCCTGGCCAACCCCGCCACATCCACAAGAAAAATAATGCAACATATAATTTTTCTTACTAAAAACTTGGATGCATCTTTACTCGGTGACTTTCATCATGCATTTTTTTTTTAAAAAAAAAAGTCTTTAATTTCCTCTGCAGAAACACAAAGCACTCAGCAGGAGCCAGCATCATTCCTGCCTGTAGCCATTTTGTGGTGATTTCAGCATGTGCCTGAAATCCCCATATGCCTGAAAGGTGAGTTAGGAGAGGTCTTTTCCAGCTAAGTATATTCTGCATTAATGATTTTGTTGCCAGGCAACAGCAAAGCAGCACAAAGGGGACCGAAGCTCACCATTGCTAATCTGACTCTGCATGAGGGAGGAAGGAGGAAGGCCGGTGCCGATGGCATCGCTGAGATTGCTCTGGGAGTGGAGGGATTGGTTGGATGCGCTCTGACTCATCCCTCCCGGGCCCAAGTTTATATTTTGCGTTGGTGGCTGCGAAACAACAAGGAGGAAAAGCAAATTTTTTGGTTAGGTTTTTAATTAGAAAAACAGCAGCCCCCAAATTAGCCTGACTACGACTAAAAACTGCCTCGGCTAAATACGTGTTTCCTTTGCTTTTTGGGTAAAGCTTTCTTGGTTTGACTCCTCTGTGCGAGTGACATTGAGCATGACAGAGCAGCTGACAGGCAGCAGCACAGTGAAGGGTTTGAAATTGTGTTTGTCACAGAGTGTGGCTTCCTCTGCACTCACATGGATTTCCAAACACAACCACTGCGGGGAACGCATTAGCAAAGACAACACAGGAGTGTGGTGACAGATTGACCTTTGCCAAGCTATGCTGCAGTTTGTGTTATGTGTGGTACTTCCCAAATCAATCCACCGAGCAAGAATAACAACATGTGTAAAGAGAAACCAATGCCCAAGTGTTGAATTAGATTTTTGACATAAAACAGCAGCATTTTCCCCCCCAAGTAAAGAACACAGTAAGAACAGGTATGAATATTGAACCTGGAAAATATGGAGCTGTTCAGATCTGTACCACTGCATCATAAACCTTGAGCTATGGGGCAGAGATTAGCACAAATGTCCCAAAGAACATAATTTAGGCACAGTAAAAGTAACTTTTGATTGATTTGCTTGGTGGTCTATTTGGCCATTTCAAAACTTTTAGCTAGAAAAATGCCCAAACCCGGTTCATTTATAGTGATCAGTGACAGAGTCAAAGAACATTTCCCTCTGGCATAGCCAATGTAAAGGTGCTGAGGGAAATAACTATGGTATTAGTTATACTAATAACTAATTATTAGTTACAGTAATTGTACTGATACTTACAGCAGGAAGCAAGGACTGCATATTCTGGTTGGAGTCTGCTATTGTTGCCAAGTAAACCAGGTTTCTGTGCAAGATTTGTTGGTATCTACAGAACAAGGAGTAAAGCTTATTTAGAAAGGGTTAACAATACACAAAATTCCAAGTCTCTTTTTTTTCCCCCCTATTTACAAATGATTAGTTAAATTAACTTAACCCATTTTTAATCTGTCTTAATAAATAGCAGCAGCAATGACCAGTATCTGTGCTGTCAAGTTTCCCATCAAGGATCAGTGTGTTCAACACCTCTTTTACAAAAGGATAAACTTGGGAGAAAGGAGGGGTAAAATATACCCTCCTTTGACAGCTCTTTGAACTGTGGAGCTGGGACCTCAATCTTTGAGGACTGACACCCAGTCAGTCTGCTCCAACAATCAGACACTTTTCCTTTCTCTGTCTAACAAGGGCCCTGACAGGAATGAAATTCCAGAACTCCAAAGCCCAAAACCTGTTTTCCCTGCCAGCAAGCTGAGAAGAACATGATTTTTTTCAAGAGTGCTCTAACTGGAGTGTTTACTCAAGTAAGCACCACCAGAACCATTTACGCTTCTTCACAGTTCTCCATGAACTGGAAAAGCTCCTAAAAAGGAACAGGATTGTCTCCAAGAGCAAACCAACAGCTGTGCCACGGAGCAGAGGGAAGAGTCAGACTTCAGGAAACATTTCTAACAAACTCCTGAATTTGTAATACTCACTGAGTACATTCTGCAGTTTTCCCCTTGCTCTGATAATCCATAATACATTGTATTAGGTGGTGATTTTCATCTAGCATCTGCATAAAAGAAATAGGACCAAAAATAGGACGTTACTATGAGAATTATATAAAAGTCCTGTAGTTTTGTCATCCTCCACCCTCCTTGGCACTGGATGGTGTTCTGTGCAGTTTTGTTGCCTTGGCTGTTGTAAATTACCTACACGTGACTTTACTGAGCCACAAGGTTGATTCACTTATAAACAGTTATCTTTAAAGTAGTTGCTTGAAATACCCATACACAAGAATTACAGGACTTGCCTTGTTCCTTAAATGGCAGATAAATTCTGATGCTGAAGGAGGAGAACACTTTCACTGAGTTCTCTCTGTCTCATCCCAAAATCTCACCCAACCCTTTCCAAAACATCAGGTATTACTAACATCCCTACTTTTAAGTAAGAAACAAACTTTCAGACAATTAAACCTACTCATTTTCCTGCCCAGCACTAGAGCGTGCTGACAGCTGAACCTGATGAAGTATAAAATTTGCATCACTGCAGCTGCTGAAACCATGTTTAAGAGAATTACATCCCAATACATCCTTACTTTTATGGAATGAAGTCATATGATTAAAAGTTTAAAATATACTTTGATTTGTTTTGAAATTTCAGATACATTAGTTTGTCTTTCCCCCAGATTTCATGTGAATGCAGAACACTTTGTCCAGGTGAATGAATAAAAAAAAAAAATACCAGTATGTAGAAATTTAGATTTGTCTCTGGCATAATAGAGCTTGTAGATATCACTGCTATCAAGTGCTTGCAAGACTGGGCCCTTGACCCACTGTGTCATCAGGGCAGGAGAGCTCTTGAGGAAAGAACCAGTTCTGGTTCAGAACTGAATTTTACTGCCCTGGAAATGCTATTTGATGAACTATTTTAGAGGAACACCACCACTATTCTATTGCCAAAAGCTCTAACTTCGTCCATGTGAAATCTATTTTAGAAATATTTTATACTGGGATAAGAACAGCTTTGAAAGACTATAAAAATTGAGTTAATAAAGAAAAATAAGCTGCTTCTATAATATCAATGCAAATAAGAAAAATCTTTTTCATTGAAATTTGTTTATGTTCTCAAAACCTCACTTCAATGAGGATTTTTGGAGGGTTTTTTTTTTCTCTTGCTCTCTCTGATCCATTTCCATCCTTGACTATAAATCCCATCCAGTTAGTGCGCCTGCAAGTTTCTTCCTCAGCATTGCTGTTTGTCAAAGAGAAAATCACTGCCAACAGCCCAACACTGATGGACAGTCCCAAAGTAACCTGCCAGCAAATGCACCTGAGATGGGAAATGCTTTCACTCATTATTTTCAGAGAAAGAACATTTTGAAGCTTCCATGAAGTTTATGAACATGCGAAAAGGAAAGGGCTTGAAAATTGAACAGAAGATACTTTATCCGCCCTTTGTCTGTGGGTATGGGTTTAATTATAAACCCTCTGAATTATGAAATAATTCCAGCTGATTTGGAGGTTAGAGGAAAACTTATTCACCGAGTCCGAAATATTTCAGTATTTAAAATGAATTGGTTCACAACACCACGTGCTGCGAGAGCTCCACAAAATGGGATGTTTCCAAACAGTCTCCTGAGATGCAAGTCATCTCTCCAGCCTCTCTCGGGGCAGTTTGTTCTGCCTTTATCTCTGCTCTGTCACACGCTGCCACCGAGGGGATTTTTTTTTCCCCTAGAAGTCATAAATTGGCACCAGATCATGGCTTGGCTGCACAGCCCCTGGTGACAGGTTAATTACTGTATTGGCATTGGCACTTCTGCACTGGTCACTCTCAGCGAAGGGACCACACAGAGCTCACACCTGGCTGCCACCACGCCACGGGAACAACACCCGAGCCGTGGGGAACAGCCAAAATTACAGCAAGAGTACAATTGACAAACAGCAGTGACATTAAAAACAGGCACGTTCTTTATTGACATTTCCAGCCTCGTCGCTCCTGTCCGTCACCTTCTGCAGGAGGAAGGGTGCCAGGGTCTGCCCGTGTGTGCAGTCCCTGCTGCCAATCCTGGGAAATAGGAAACAATAACTTCCCAACTCAGCACCCTCTGATTTGGCTTCCACATGAAGACCCATGTGGGGATCGCCTCTCCAGAGAAAAATCTTTCAGAACCTTTGTTTGGCATTAAACATCAATAAACATATCGCAAAAATAATAATAATAATAGTTTATGAAAAATAGCAGTGGCTGGTGCTCCCTCTATCTTCTGAGAGATTAAAATTCTGCATCCAGATACAAAAGAAAACCCTCGCAAATTCAGTATTTTATTTCAATTCAATTTTTTTAGGTTGGATTCTTTGGGGGCCAGGAGCTGACATACCACCATAAATTAATCGCATATTTGCAAATTTTATTGCCGTTTCCCAATGTATGCTTGGCAGCGTTTCCCCTTGGCGAGCAGCACGGATAACGTGCCATCCCGATTTTATTCCCTACGTCCTTCTCTCGGTCTCTTTGCAGCGATCTGAACACCTTTGCTTTGTTCCACCTCCTCCTCCTCCTCCTCCTTCCCCCACCTCTCTCTCTCCAGCTGTCCATCTCTGCAGCCCTCGCAAATTCACGAGTTTTCCTGATCGCCCTAGAAATCAGCCTCCAGCTGCAGGAGCATGGACAGAATAAATGTCTAAAATTGTCTGTATAAAAGCATGCTCTTTTACCTTCTGGATAGTTTGCTGGGTGACCTCCCCTTTGCCTCTTGGGCGAGCAGAAGCAAAGGCAACCGACATGGTGGGGGTTTTTTATGTGTCTATAATATATCGGTTCCAGGCTCTAATAATATTGTTATTATCTGGCTGCTATTGCCGTGCGAGGATTCTCCGCAGTGCACGGGGAGGGGGGCGGCCGCAGATGGTACGATCTGCGCCCCGCGAACACCCGCGGGCGCCGCGCCCCGCGCCGCCGGGCACCGCCCCCGCCGCGCCCTCCCGAGCCCCCGCGGCGGCGGGGCGGGAGCGGCGGCGGCGATTCGGGGAGGGGACGGGAACGGCCCCGCCGCCGCCTCCCCGCCGCCCGCACATGGTGCGGTCCCGGCCGCCGGGCTCCCGCGGCCTCGGCCGCGCCGCCCGCTGCGCCAACTGCGTACGCCGGCTGCGTACGCCAAGTGCGCCAGCGCGGGGAGCGGCGCGGGGCCGCCTACGCCAAGTGCGTCCGGCGAGGGGACAGCGGGACCCGGGGGGACAGGGAGCGGCCGGAGGGGCCAAGGGAGCCCGGCCACACGGGCACGGGGATGGGGCACCTCTGCTGCGAGGAAAAGGAGGAGAGAATCGGGGTTGTTGTCGGGGTGACCTAATTGTGGCTCTCCGGTACCTCAAGGGGACTCACAGCAAGGATGTGGCAAGGCTATTTACAAGAGACAGGACGAGGAGAACGGGTTCAGTTTGAAAAAAAAGTAGGTTTAGGTTAGATATTAACAAAACCTTCCCTGCGAGGGCGGCGAGGCCTTGGCACAGGTTGCCCAGACGAGCTGTGGATGCCCCATGCCTAGAAATACCCACGGCCAGGCTGGATGGGGCTGGGAGCAACCTGGGATAGTGGAAGGTGTCCCTTGCCCATGGCACGATTTTTGAGGTCACTTCCACCCCAAACCCTTCTGGCTTCCCTGCGGCAGCGGGGCCGCCCCCGGCGGTGCGTGCGCCAAGTGCGGGGCGTGCCGGGCGCTGCGCAAGGTGCGTACGCCAAGTGCGCAGCGCAGGAGCGCAGCGGCCCCGCCCCCGGCCCGCCCGGATGACGGTGCGGGTTCTGCCGGAGCCATGAGCTACGACCGCGCCATCACCGTCTTCTCCCCGGACGGGCACCTCTTCCAGGTGGAGTACGCGCAGGAGGCGGTCAAGAAAGGCTCCACCGCGGTGAGTCAGCGGCCGCGGGGTTCGCGGGGCGGCGGCGGAGGGGGAGCCCGCGGCGGGGCCTGCGCCGCGCTGCGCGCCCGGCCTGGCGGGCCCGGGAGGCCGCGGGAGCAGCGGGATCCGCTTCAGGGAGATCCCTCGGTGTGCATCTATGGCCGGAGGAGCTGCCCAAAGCCCATCGCTTCCCGTGCGGCTCCGGCGTTGTGTCAGGCCTGCAGCGATCCTCTCCTCTCTCTGTACGCGCTGCGGATGGTGCTATTTAGTGTTTGTGCACGAGGCAGATTCCCAGTGGATCGGGAAACACGCCGCTGAAAGCACTTAGAAGTACATTGCTCGCTCCCAGCTTCCAGTTGTCCCAAGCTTTTGCTCAGTGAAAGTTTTATTTCATTTAGGGGAGAAGAAAAAATACACTAATAGCATGGTATTAGTGATTGTAGTAAGTTCTAGCGTTAATAAGTTTTAATTTTAAAAAGTCATAACTGTATTAATAGTTGCAGTATGTTTTAATTGCCATTACCAAAAAGATACCTTTGGGGTGGGAATGAATGTAACAAGATTTAGTCCCAAAGAGATTCTTTGTTTTTTAAAGAAATTAAAAATCCTGTAAAAGTGGAGACAGCATGCAGCATAACCACCCGTCTTGTCTCTTGTTGAGTTCAATGTTTTTGGAAGCATTTGGAACATGCTGACAGCAAGGCCACCCCATAATAAAAAAATATTCCCGTCTCCCTGTGAGAAACAGTGGGAATGAAGGGGAAGGGTCTAGGGTTTTTTTTTTCTTCTGTGACGCTGGAAAAGTTGTATTCAAGGTATGAATTAGGACATTAAAGCAGCTACTGACGGAACATTTCGGCAGCTGTAGGTGTTACTTGGCCTGATCTTCAGGGCCTTGGGCTCTTGAGTTCAGCAGTGCCGCTGGACTAGAGGGGTTTTCCTTGGTCATCTTGGTTCCGTGGCTTTGGAAACACTGATGGTGCTGTTGGAGAAAAGATAGTTTGTAAGAGGAGCTGGAATCTGTTTCTTGGGAGCCACAGGGATTTAGGTTGGTATAAACTGATGATGAAACTGCACCCTGAAATGCATTGCAATTTTTGTTACATCAGTCCTGCCTCTGGGCTGAGTGGGAAATAAAATCTTGACTTCAAGCTGAGGTGATGGTTACAGTGTGGGGGTTTGTGCCTGGTTACTGCTCATTTGAGCAAAGTCTGCAGCTGTGAGGATTTTTGGACCTAGGTTAACTTTTTTATTTCTTCTTTCATGCATGGAAGGTTGGAGTAAGAGGGAAGGATATTGTTGTCCTTGGTGTGGAGAAGAAGTCAGTGGCAAAACTCCAGGATGAGAGAACTGTCCGGAAGATCTGTGCTCTGGATGACAATGTCTGCATGGCTTTTGCAGGTACACGGTCCCTTCAGTGGTTTTGGCAGTTGTTGGGCACATTTAGGGAGTGTGAGAATACAAAATACAGGGTGTAGCTGGCTGAGAACTGTGGGAAGTACGGTATTCCCACAGTATCTTATGCTTTTTTTTTAAATATGCAGAAATAGAGCATCAGTATCAATAATATTTTTAAGGGGAGATCTGGTTTAACGGACTAAAACAACAGGGTTTAGGTGCAGTGTGCAGGAATGAGAGGCTCAGTCCTTTTTCCTGCCTTGCTCCCTTAGCCAGGGTCTGGGATATGTGCAGGGATGTTCACAAACTTAAGGAAAAATTCTCTAATAAAAACAAGGCTGTAAATGAAAAATGGCAGCATTAGCTAAAAAGTAAAATAATAATTAAATTTCTTCAAAATGTTTTTCTTAGAGGGTCACACACTTTTGTCAGCTAACATCATGCTGCTGTAGCCTCATTAACCAGATGAGATTTGCTGGGCAGATGAAACTGGAGTCCAGAGGAATTATTCCAGAGGAATAATGTCTGTGAGAACAAGCATTGCAGATTTGCTGGGATATGGAATGCTGTCAGTAATATTCCCATTACCTGGTTCAGAATTGTGTGTGTCACCTGGATCACAAACATGGAAGCTGTAAACAAAATCCTCTAGTTATTTTTGTGCATTACCCACTTTCTGCTGCCTTGCAAATGCTCTTTCTCAGCAAATCTGAGAGTTTGAGCTCTGCTTTGATTTTCCCTTGCTGTTGACGCTGAGCCCATGGGCCTTTCAGGACCAGATTGGTGCTGTGAGGTTTTTGTCATGACTTTGAGGCCACTCTGTGGTTTCAGGGCTGACAGCTGATGCCAGGATAGTGATCAACAGAGCTCGGGTGGAGTGTCAGAGCCACAGGCTCACCGTGGAGGATCCTGTCACTGTGGAGTACATCACACGCTACATTGCCAGCCTCAAACAGGTACCTGGGGCTGCCCAGAGCTGCTGGAGACGTGTTCTGACCTGCTACAGATGTTCTGTGTGCTGTTATGTTGGCCTGTGTTATGCATAATGTATGACTTGGGTGTGTACCAGGTGTGTACTGGAGTGTCACATGGGTAGCACGGAACACACATGGAATATCTGACACTTCTTCAAGCTATGCAAATGCCTGTCCTTGGCCTCACTCCACTTACCTGATAAAAAACACATTGTGGGTGTTTGTTGGGAATGGAGATGTAGCAATGGAAGAGAAGGATTGAGTGCTGTTTGATTGAAGCATTTCCCCCCAAGATAAAGCAACCAGTGCTTGTAAGGACTGCACAGTTCTCTGTGTTATGTCACCAGGAACACTCTGCTCATCTCATTCCCACAACAGTGGGCCTGGGTTAATCTTTTCATCATGGCTTCTGGTAGTTTTTCCTCCTGCAAAACCATTGCAGGGATGGATAATAGGGGAGCAAATTGGTGCAGTATTTAATATGTTTTATATTTGATAGTCATGAATTTAGAATGAATTGCAGCATCAAAATATGTCCAGCTGTGTTCTGTGAGAAAATTACTCATTTGCCAGTGTATTACACTGATTTTCAGCCAATAGCAAGAATTAAGAGAAAATCTAATTTACTTATGCACAGATGTGTAGGAACAGTGGTGATGGTAACAGTGTGATTCTTGTAATAATCACTAGTCTGTCAGAGCAAGGCACCACTTCCCAAAGTTTCACTTTGTTCCTTTATCCAGTCTTGCAGTTGTGTCTGTTTTTCTGGCACATTCACCATTTCTCTCCAAGTGTGCAAACACACCTGGCCCAGCTCCTGCTGCCGTGGTGCTGTGGGTGTCAGCCCTGCTGCTCCTGCTGTGTGACATGGCAGTGACTTTGCTAGCAGTGTCCCAGGAGGGCTGTGACATGGCTCCAGTGTAAGCTGCTTACAGCCACGGAGCTGCCATGGTTTCCTGTGGAATCAGTGCAAATCATTGGTGAAAACTGTGTTCAGGTGTCCTTGTGGTATTTTTTGGTACACTGGGGCCATGCTGGGACTTGCAGACATGGCTCTGTCTGCCTCAGCACCACTCAGGAGGTGGGGAGGTGCTTCTGGAAGCTGTACCCAGGTGTAGCAACAGGGGTTGGACAGGAACCACCTCTCACTTGCCTGCCTTAGGGGCCCTGTGAGGTAGAGTCCTGACTAATGGAGAGAGCCAGCTGAAAGCATTTCTGGTGGCTATTCTGGTTGTAACTGCTCCAGAGTGTGCATTGCACCCTAGAAATGTTTTCAGAAGTGCCTTTCAGTGTTTTCAGTGAGTGTGTCCTTTGTGCTCAGAGGTACACGCAGAGCAACGGCCGCAGACCCTTTGGGATCTCTGCCCTCATCGTGGGCTTTGACTTCGATGGGACCCCACGGCTGTACCAGACTGACCCCTCTGGCACATACCATGCTTGGAAGGTGAGTGGAGTCAGTCCCTGTGAAAGGGAGTATTTGTGTGTTAATGTCTCCTTTAAAGTGGGATTGGGGTAGAGGAGATCTCGCTGGCCAGATGGTGCTGTCTCACAGCTGCAAAAGTCCTTAATGATCAAATGTGCTGAGAGTGGCCATCTGCAGTTCAGCTTTCCTTGGGAAGTCTTGTCCTGCTTTCAAAAAAAACCCCAAAAGCAACCCACCTGTGCCAGACAATTGTCTTCGTGTGTGACAGATTATGCAATTGTACAACTTTGTGTTTCTTTCTTACTCTGCAAATGAAATCTTTTCTAAACTCCCATTCATTTTCTTTCCCTCCATAATATTTCCAGGCTAATGCCATTGGCAGAGGAGCCAAATCTGTGCGTGAGTTCCTGGAGAAAAACTACACTGATGAGGCCATTGAAACGGATGATCTGACTATTAAACTTGTCATCAAGGCTCTTCTCGAGGTGAGGCTGTTTCACATCTCTTTGGTGGTTTTTCACTGTGTCCAGATTCACTTCTTAGATGTGAATATGGGAAAATATTTGTGGATGTCCCAAGGAAATACTGTAGGCTGTGGGTGTTGGATTGAATTCAAGGTTCAGAAGATTTGGGGTAACAATTTCCATAGTTTACGCAGAACAAACTTACTTCAGTTCTGGGCATTAACACAAATGCACCCAAGATGTGCTAAAGCACATGTGCTGAATATTTAATTTTTAATTGAAGTTTAAGATACAGAAAATAGCACAAGTCAGATGGTGGGGCTGAGGTGTTCTCCCTCTGCCCAGGGCACTGGCACCAGTGTGAAGAAGACCCTTTTGAGAGTTAGTGGTGCTGGTGTTAAGAGCTAAGGAGTGAAATATACCCCATCCATATCTCTTCTCCTTCTAAGGAGACCTGAGAGGGGTTTGTTGGAGTGAATTCCAGGCTCCTAAAGTCTCCCTCTGCCTCACCCAGGTGGTGCAGTCTGGTGGGAAGAACATCGAGCTGGCGGTCATGAGACGGGAGCAGCCGCTGAAGGTGAGGCTGTTGTTTGCTTCTCTCCCCTTGAGCCCATTTCTGATACTGTCCTTGTTGATGTGCCTTAACTTCCAGCCCTTAATCTCACATGTTGCACTGACAAATACTTCAGTTTATTCTTAGTGGCCAAGGAATGTTGTTATGTCTGCAGCAGGTACCTGCTTCCAGATAAACAGCAGTTAACGTTCTTCCCATGGCAGAACTAGAATCACTTCCATGAATGTCTTTAAAGGTTATTTGTATCCTGAGGGTCACCCATGTTTCTGTTTTAGATCCTAAACCCTGAAGAAATTGAGAAGTATGTGGCTGAAATTGAAAAGGAAAAGGAAGAAAATGAAAAGAAAAAACAGAAGAAAACATCATGATGAATGAAATGCACCCGCTTAGCTGCTTCTTTTTAATTCAAGTGACGGGTTATTCTGTATAGACATGTAGGCATTCCAGTTACTCATACTGTGCTCTCTTGAGACCTACAATAAACCTACTGATTTTTTTTAAAGGTGTTATTTAAAAAAAACCTGTTCCTTGGATTTTAATTACCCAGGATGATCTGGTTGGCTACAGAACAGCAGCAGTGACCCATTAAAGGACAGAGACTTGCTTGCATTTTTTTCCCTGGACACTTCACTTTGTTTAATGGTTCTTTTCTGCACTCAGTTCTCAGCCTGTCCCTTTTTTTTTTTTTTTTTTTTCNGGTTGTGTTATGGTCTCAACATAACAAGTATGGAGTTGGGGTTTTCATTCTCTAATGGCATCTCCCACAGTGAACAGGCTGGGTCTGCCCTGCAGGGGTGACAGCAGGTGTGTGTTTTACTGCTAAAGGACAGGACAGAGGTGGGGTTGTGTTTTGGGGGTCAGCATGAGAACATGCTGCTGCAAGCACATGCTCAGGGCAGAGGTGCATGTCCTGGTCCTTCCAAGTCTGGCTTAGAGTAAAGCAGATTCCCAAGGGGGATTTATGCACCAGGAGCTAAACAATAACTATAGCAAATGTTACATGCAACAGAGTTGAAGCTCTTCTCCAGTTTCTCCTCTGGTATTTGCCCTCACACACTTCTGTCTTCCTCTTACCACAGGAGTTGGTTTGAGCTGTTTCCTCATTTCAGAAGAGCCTCAGGCCTCTCCCCACCTGAGCTCAAACTCTCAAGTCTCAGTACTTGAAGCAGTAAGAACAGGTGTTCCTTTACTGCAAAAGTTCCCCCATTTGGATCCACCAAGTGGGTAGAACCAAGCTGCCCTTGGAGGCAACTCTTCAGTCTGTTCTTGCACACCCAGAGAGGGTGGGACAGGGTTGGAGCAGGACTGGAACAGGCACAGCAATGATTGAAAGTGGCCCAGGAGCCTGCAAAAGCAGCTCTGGTACCCAGGACCCGTCAGCCCCCAGGGGCTCCAGGGCAGGGATCCCGTGGCAGCAGAGCTCCCAGTGCTGGGCTCTCACACCCAGGAGCTGTTTACAGGGAAATGCTGCCCAGCAGTGTGGGCAGAGGATCCCACGGCAGTCAAGGACAGGGAAGCAGCAGTGCTGCTCCTGCTCAGGGACACATTAGACCACATGAGCCAGAGGAAGCGTGGTCCTGGAACACCAGCTTGTTTAATTTAGCAGCTCTTCAGCTGGAACGTTGAAGCCAAAAAAGCTGTACTTGGTTCCCTGCTCAAGTAACTACAACTGTTCCCACACACTGGGAATTTTCCATGGAGAAGCTGACAGGGCTCCTGGGGAAGAAGGGCTCACAAGTAACAAGTCCTGGGGCTGAGCCACAGGCACCAGGCCCCTCTGCTCCCAGACAGCAGGAGCCAGGCCAGCACTTGGCTGAGAGGCTGGGACACAAACCTCAGCAGTGTCAAGGATGTGCTTATGCCTGGGAGCTGAAGTTTTACTGTGGAGACAAGGGAATTGATCCCACTCAACTAAAAAGGCACAGTGAAATGTGAATAATGGTGATTACATAGAGCAGTGAGGGTTCCTCATCCCATCCTTTGCCAGGGCAGTGCAATTCCATCTCCACACTTAGAGACACAGTGAGTGCTTTGCCAGCAGAGAAATTAGAGGCAGAGCAGCTCTGAGTGAGCCATTTCAGCACACTCCAGCTCAGAGGTGAGCCAGGCCCTGCAGCAGCAGCACCCACCAGCCCAGGGCCTCCCTCTGGGAGGGTGGAGTAACATAACTCTTCTCATTAGGCTGAGTCCCAGCACAGAACCAGGGCAACAGTACAACATGCAGTGCCTGGATTTGGGTGTTCCAGCCCTTTTCTGACACAGTGGAAAGTGTAACACTTC
Source organism: Cyanoderma ruficeps (assembly GCA_008694505.1). Lineage (NCBI taxonomy): Eukaryota > Metazoa > Chordata > Aves > Passeriformes > Timaliidae > Cyanoderma > Cyanoderma ruficeps. Next base: position 7,024,695 of record VZDJ01000175.1, read on the forward strand.
CAGGTTTGCCAGAGCTCTGCAGCCAGGTTTTCTCCAGCTTGGATGGGAGCCCTGCAAGGACAGGCACCAGAGGAGTTGTAGAGAATGGTGGTATGGAGCTATGTACAGAAAAGAGGTGGAGGGAAACATTAAACATTTACATGTTTATTATAATTACAATTTACATTACTCCAAAGAGCAGCCCCACTGCTATGTTCTAATTCTCAGCAATAAAGTCCTACAAAAATAAATCCAAGCTTTTACAGTAACCTAGGTCAATGCATAACTAAAAAAACTTGAGCTATGTAAGGGGTTCAGTCATCAAGGTGCTTTTTAAACAAAATTCCCTACCAACCAAAAATGGGACACATGCCTATAGCAATTTAACCCACTTATTTCATGCAAACAAAGGTAACCCCTCCCTCCCAGCCCTCTCCCCACATACAGATTTTTAAAAACAAAAGAAAAACAACTAAACTATTTACAGTATGGGGGTATAGAGGAAAGAAATTAAACATGCCCATCTGTTAAGCTTCATTATATGGTCTCCCATCCCTAGTTGAATGAAAACATTCCAAAGAGTTCCACTACAGAGTACAGAGAACTGTTTGCATTTGGTGCTGCCTCCAGCGAGGTACAAACCGAGGCAAACAAGTCAGAGCTTCAGGTCTCCTTCCCAGACAGTCACTACTGCCAAAAGCTCTGCACGTGAGTGGGGACAGTCACTGCTCCCATCCCACATGGTGTCCCCACGCTCCAGCCAGGAGCTCCAAGCCCCAAGCACTCCCAGCACCCTTCAGCTCAAGGCAGAGCCACGGTCCTGTGCTACCTCCAGCCCAGCACCAGCCCACAAACAGCTGTACAGTCAAACACTACTACATGATCAACACTCCAGTATTCCCAAGTCACAATATACACAACTCCTCAGCACCAGGAATCCATTCCTCCAGATACCAAGTGCTACTTCACACCTGCTGCCGAGATCCATGAGACCAGCAGCACCAAAGGATCCATTTGGTTACTCAGAACAAACAAATTATAGCTGGTTTATTTCAAGTGAGCTTTGGTTCCGTGTTAAAACAGCATGATTTCTCTTCTCCAGGGTTCAGAAAAAGGAGTCTGACTTTGAGCTTAGACTATAGCAGCCTTGAGAGACCCAGAAAGAAGAACCATGTAAGTTAGTCTGCACTTGAAAAACACAAACAAAAAGAGAAGACACCCTGAAGAAGGTACCCCTGAACACATTCCCTCTTCCAAAAAATATTCCAGCAGACAGTGGCTGGTCCAAAGTAAGTCCAAAATATAAGCAGTAGTACATGAAATTCTGTCGCTTGAGCTGAGACAGTAAACAATATGAACCATTTTCCCACATTAGTGCAGCAGTTGGTTGTTTTCTTTTTATATACAGTTTCATCCTCTCAGGAGAGATGTCTGAACCTATTCAGAAAAAAGGTAGAATTAGATTTGATATTATGGGGTTCTTCTCCCAAGAAGAAAAATAGCAAAGCTCACACCCTTCTATCAGCTGAAATGCTTAGTTAGAAACCAAAAGCTGCTTGTTTGAGCTGAGCCGTTTCTCAGACAGGTGAGACCAAGAAATCAACAGAACAATCAGCATGTTAAACCACTCCTATCTCCTTCTGCCCTTTAGAAATATCAATCAGATCCATAAGGAACAATTCTTGATACATCCATGAGACTCGAGGGTGAAACAGGCTTGCACAGACACTTCAGGCAAGGAGTAAAGAGACAAACCTGGCTCAGAGAGAATAAATACTCCTGCTAGAGCACTTGCCTCTCAAGTTACACTCTGCCAGTACCAGCTCTGTGAGTGGTTTGGTTTCTCCTTGCTGCTCCACTCCCCCTTCCACCTCGAAATCCACCTCGAAAGCTGCGGCCACGAAGGAACCGTCCGGACACTCCGAACGTCTCTGTATTGAGCTTCCTCTCCTCAGCCCACGTGGTGCGCCTGGAACTGAACACAACAAACATTAAAGAGCCACCAGCTCGCTCAGAGAGGAAGCCTCAAACCCCTGATTTTGTTGAGCTGGGCTGCAACAAGCACCAGCTGCAGTGTACACGCTCTAACCCCACCCCTCTGCAGCCACAGAGCGAGGGAATCCCTCATGCTGACACGACAGGGATGTCTCATTTCCACCACTGATGAAAGCTGAAGCTTTCCCTTCTTATTCCCAACATTTAACCTAAAGCATTTCCACAGGCAGAGCTGACCTCTCAGCCCCACCTCCAGGCTTAGCTCACTCCTGTCTGCCAGCTGCACCTTCAGTACAGCATGACCCTGACGCCTCCTCTCCCGCAAGCCAGATAAGGAATTTGTTTAAAATCAATGGGTTCAAAGCCAGTACTGGGAAACAGAAATAGGAACTCCTCTATCATAGTTCAGGCAAGTGTATCCCATCAGCTGAAATGCTTATTGTTTATCCCACTGCATGATGCTTGGGTCACATCACTTGTGAGCCACCAAATGCATGGCAATACTCCCTGCCTAAAATCTATTCTAAAATTTTTGAATAATGAAACCATGTCACCTAGATTATGTCTGAAATTTTATGCCTAAATTCCACTTGAAAACCAAGCTTTTAGAAAACACTCACCTAGATTTCAGTTCTGAAGAAATGTTGTCAAAGAAAGACTTGGATTTATCATAATAGCAGTTGGGCCCCAGCAGGTCCTCCTCTGCATTACCATCATTGTTTTGGGTTGCCACTCCAGGGTCTCCTTTTTCTTCCCCCGTCTCTGCTTTGTCATCTGAAGATAATGAAATGTATTACACTTCCTTGAGGCACACACTGCAGAGCCATCTGTTCTCTTGCTCCCTCAAACAAGATTTGAGATGTAATCATACAGTTTTTCAGAACCAGTTTGTCTATGCAGTGTTTACTACTAGCTCAGCAATTCATATTTAATGAAGGCACAAACCTTTAAAGTTTAGTTTCTTCTTGAATTCTTTATCAAGTTCCTCTCTGTTGAATTGTGCATTTGCACTTTCAAAGTCAAAGTCACCTTCAAACTTTATTGTATTTTCCTTCACAGTAGTTGGTCTGTTTTGTCCTCTAGAACGGTTTCTGGTTCTCCTGTTTCCTGAAAGCAGGAGAGTTTAAACACTTGGTAACGCACAGGGAGGTTACATGACTTGCTCAAGACCAGAGGAAACCAGGGATAGAACTCAGGAGTTTCTGGCTTCCAGTCCTGTGGTTAGGCCACATCTCTTTGAAAGCAACTTCTGATTTTGGCTGTAGAAGACACATTACAGCAACACTTTAACTTTCTGAGCAGCATTCCTGGATGTCAGTCTTACCACTATGAGTGCACCCAACTTTCCTTCCAGTGTGCAGAGAGGAAGTCAGAACAAGCACTACAGCAAGAAAAGCTGAGAGAGGTGGGGAAAATTATCTTTCCTGTCTGCTCTTCACCTGCAAACACAGCACTGTAATTAGCCTAAAACCTGTTATGATGGCAAAGAGGAGGTCTCAGAAAACCCAACAAAAGACTCATCTACCCACAAAGGGAGCTTGTACTGTCTAGTTTCTAGTTTCCAACTGAGATGCTATCCACTCCTTTTTGGAAAAGTTATAACCCATTCTACACACTAATTAATTTGAAGACTTGAGTGTCTGAAATGTTGTTTCCTGTCTTCTCATTTTACTTGGGCAGAAACCTCTTTGCATTTCACTTTCTTGTGGCTCATGCTTGTATTGCCACTTTGAAATAAGAATTCTGCTCTGCGGAGGTGAGCGTTCCATAGATCCCCTCTGTTATAAAACCTCTGGAAAGTCTCAAACAGGCTGCCTCTCCCAGTAAAAATACTTGAGGTTTCAGAAAAATCCAGTTGCTGCTGCCAAATCACAGCATTGATTTTTATGACATACCTTCAACTTCCTAGAAAAGGAACTCTGTCCCTGGAATGTTCTGAACTTCTGCGACTCCAGAAGCTGTTCTGTTAGGGAGCATCTCTGGATGCCCAAAGCTTTCTCTCAATCTTCTGTCAGTTAATCCTTCACTGAAGTTAACACCACTTGCCTTCACAGGCTGTTGTGACTGTTTAGCATCAGCTTAACCTACCCGATCTTCTCCTTTGAGGTCTTCTGTTTTCATCATTCACCTGTCCTTGGGTTTGCACAGGTGCTGCCTGAACTGTATCTACTGAACAAGAAGGATAAACTTTAAAGGAGCACAGGAACAATCCCCAACCAGCTCAGTGCTGCAGTGCACCTCGGAGGGATGCTCCAGCCCCGGGCTCAGGGCTGAAGAGGCGCGTACGTACCGCTGGCTTTGCTGTTGGCCTGCGGGACCTGCCGTGCGCTGCGCGGGATCCCCGCAGTCACCTTCCCTGGGGGCAGCTTTTGGGACCCGATGCTGTCAACTGGGCCAGTCTGGACAGCCTGCTCTACCATGGGGCTTTTGCGGACTGGGTGAACAGAAGGAAAGCCAGCACCTGGAAAAGATCCCAATGACTAAGCGCCTCTTGGAAAACGCACCAACACTGTTCAAACCCTGCCCACTTCTAGAGAGAAACCGTTTGGTCAAGAATGACTCAAAGCCTTGAGTGTGCATCATTACAGGCTAAGTTTGAGTGGCACCAGGTAAGGCACCACTGTCATTCAAGTCATGGCTCTCACATCCAGAGCCTCAGTTTCAGGAAATATACCCATTTATTTCTTAAATCAAGTTAGACAAACATAAAACAACCAAGCCAAGTCAGTCTCTCAGACAGTTTACACCAAAGTCTAATTTCTACTTTATGCAGGATTTTACTTTATGTGATAACTTTAAATCTGAAACGAAAATTGAGCATTTTGAAACTGTTCAAGAAAGCTTCCCCACTTTGTCAAAAAGGTTTTGCAGAAAAAGCTTAAGCACCTCAGCTATATCCCCTTTTGTAAGCTGCTTTTAGAAGTCCTTCAACTTCATTGCTTATTGTTAGAGCTTTCAGACAAAGAAAACCTGAAACCAGACCAGGATCTCAAAGTTACCCTTTTAAATTCCTTCTTGGTCAAGGCCAAAGTGTTACCAAGACTTCTGTTGCTCTTCCATCCAGGCTTATTTATTCACACTACAAAACATGTAAATACTTTTCATGGTTTGGTATACCTTACACCAATTATATTAAAAAGTGACAGTCTTCAGTACTCAGAAGAAACACTGCATTCTAGGTTTAATTAGAAGGTTTGGAGTTCTACACGTTCATGTTGTTATGCATAAGAACTGCTTGGAAGCAAACTTTAACTGAATATATTAAAAGAGCAAGAAAAGTGAAAAGCTGAAGAGTTCACACAAACCAAGCCACTGACACTTCTGGGTCACCCAAGTCCACATGAGATATACCCAGTAGGTTACATCATGCAGGTTCCCAGTTAATGTACACCTGGAAAACTTGCAAGGAAGACAGACATATCCTAAGGATTATTGAGTAGGACAAAGCTGATGTGCAAGTTTAACATGAGAAAGTTTCAAAGTTTAGCCAGAGTATTGAGAAAGTACGTATAGATAGATGGCCAAAAGCAAAGAGTGAGTAAAAAGCTTCATGCCAACACAAGCATACATGCTGAAGCTAAAACCAGATGAAACCAATCATCATGTTTAAATGCAGGCTGCACCTGGTCACCCTGCTCTGAGGATGGTCAGTCTGGTATCTCAACTCAACCTTCTTTAAAGGTTTTACACATAAAAGCAAGCACCCAGAACTGTGTTATCTTTGCTACTCAGGACTCAGGAATTGCTTACTGTTAGTCATGCTTTACTAACTGGGAGTCTAGACAAGGTACAACACCCCATCATGCATGAAATCTACCCTCATGTTTCCTCAATTACAGAAAATACTCCCCAATTTTTGATCACCCTAAGTCTCCAACCACAAGACCACCCACAATTTAAGCATTGTGCTTCTTTTTCTGACCAATTCCTCACCCAAAGCCTATGGTGACACATGTTCCTGGACAGGATGCAGCACATTAGCATCTATCTCTAAACTTCATCCTTCTCCTGATACTTACACAATAGGATCCACTGTCCTGGACTTTTTCCTGTCTCCTGTCTCTCTAATTGATACTTCTAGGACAGGAGGAATCATACTTCATGTAATGAAAGGCAAAAAAAAGCTGAGAACAAACTAGTTCTACTGGCATTACCCATATGAGCACTATCATTCTAGGAGGGGTTAACAAGAACAGAGTGTTTGCAAATGCCATGCAGTTCTTCCAAATATTTGGAGTCCTCAAACTGCTGTTACCCTTGGAAGAGAGCTGATGGGGCTCTGAAGACATGTCAGGCTCTGAAACAGGTTGTGGAGACGGAGAAGAACTAGGGCTGGAAGCAGCTGCTGATGCTGGAGGGCTTACCAATTTCTCTAAAGAGATAGAGGGAAGAAGAGAGAGCAGAGATATATGGATAAGATACAAGGTAGCGAAACATCTGAAGGACTTGGAAAGAGATACAAGATTCTCTAGTACAGCATTAGAGGAGCTTATTTACAGTCCTCTCTGGAAATACAAATTCTTTTTACATGTGATGTGAGATGTGTTAGGTCAGAAACAAACTGGCCTCAGCTGTCAGGTATTCCCATTAATTTCAGAAAGAAACTTTAGCTATTTAATTTGTTTCTTTCACGTGTGTGTGTGCACGTGCAAGTGAAACACAGGCCTCCTCGTAGTAAAATCATTGCACAAAGTTGTGAGTTGCTTATTCACTGCTCCTTGCAGCCTGACACTTGGCAAGGAGTTAGGTATTAGTTACTGTTATCTGCTGTCACAGCAGCTGCATACAAGACCATACCTTTATTCTAGCAAGTAAAGTTTGTACTTACCTAAACCTAAGGAAGCTGCATACTGCTGGCTAAGCAAAGAGCTGGCAGCAAGCTGGCTGTAAGGTGGCATACCTCTAAATGGGCTGTAAGGCACATGTGGCTGAAAGGATGATGTAGAGGCAGAGCCCAGTGAAGACTGTAACAAGACAAAGTACATTTCCATTTACAGTGTCCAGAAGTCAACTTGCTTTGGCAGTGATTCTTTACTTCATTGTACAGCATTACTAAAGCTTAAGTAAATTCTCAGAAGAGTTAGTTTACCTCTTTATGATTTTCCTGCATTTTCAGCTAGCTCTGGCTTTTGTTGACTGAAGTCTTTAATGCTGCTGCTACTTTAAACATTACAAGGAAATTCGGGATGCTTTAAATAATCTCAAGATTCCTGGAGACGCTGACTTGCCTTCATTTCTCTAAATTTTTACCAAAATGCAGTCTTTCAACATCAGCTTTTGATTAACACTTCAGGCTAACTTACTTGGACAATGGCAGGATCTTGTGGCAGAGTATGCTGAGCTTTTGGAGGTTCACAGACAGTGATGTCTTTGATGTCACTTCCTCGAAAAATAATGTACTCATAGATTTCTTCTCTGGGAGGAGCCGGTCTGTCTGTGGGCCGGTCCTCGGTCCCGAAGGATCGCACTGGAGCACGGAAACGGTGACATTAGTGCAGTGCTGCCACTGCAGCACTGGGCAAATTCAGATTCATGCAATTAAAAAGTACTCCTTCAACACTCGACATTTGTAACAACAACAACAGCTACTTCCAGAACCCTCAATCTCCTCCTCACACACATCTGTTCCCTCAAATGCCAACTTTTTCAGCAGCATGTATCAACAGTTTTGTTTACATCAAGCTGTGAAGGTAAAGACCATAGACCAGCTGGAGTGAAGAATCCTACTCCAAACCCAAGGACTTCCCCACAGTGCTGTACTCTCCTTCCCTCCCCCAGCAGCTGTCCCATGCAGGCATTCAGCTCCAGACAACTGCACCAGACCACAGGAGAGGCCCCTGAAGCAGCAGGGGGAAATCTTAGAATGCTTTAGAGCTCAAATCTGCACCTTTGGTTTCATACATTTACTATGCAGATAGAGGTAGTTTTATCAATGATAAAAACTTCCTATTAAAATTCCCTCTCTACTCCAATGTCACTGTTTTTATGATTAATGTGACTACAAAGCAAGCCATCAATGATAAATCTAAGATCTCAGTGCCTAGAGAGGCTTTACTGAGTGCCAGCTATCGGAATATTTGAACAGACGCTAACCAGCAATGTCACACCTTAGAGTGGAAGAAAAAGACATCAGCTGACTGTGGCAGCTACTAGGTAGAAGCATAAATTAATTGGAGCCATTAAGGAAAAAGAGGTCAAACTGGATTATTGGCACAGGAAAACAGACAGCACAGACACATCATTGGCAGGTAAAAGATTGAAATTTCAACCACAAGTTACAGAAACTCCCAAGTTTACTGATGTGGCTGCTTTCTGTCTTTGAGAGGCACTCCCAGGTCAGATTAGTACCAGTACATACTGGCTTGATGCACACATTCTGCCAGTGGAAAAACTCTGTACTGGAGTTCCCTCAACTGCTTCTAACAGGTTATCATGGAAGTACTGAAGTACAGGCTATCAAGGAAGTATGGTCCTGGCACCTCCACCAGGACATGCCACTCTTCCTGTCACACAGGATGGGGGCACCACATCTTCCCAGGAAAAAGAGCACCAAAAGTGAATGCACTGAACCCCAGTGCTGAGCATCCCCAGCACACCATGCTGCTTCTAACTGAGGAGTGTTGGCAGTTGTAGCCAGGGATATTCAGGAGTCCTGTTCCAGAGGGAACAGCTGTATGCAGGTGGTTCACCTCACACCAGGCAGCACTTAGTGTTACAAATGGTCTTCACCCCAACTCACAGGGGAGATCCTAAGGAGCAGGTGAATGTCAGAATGTCCCTATCACGCTGCTCAGCACCTCAGCTTGTACCTAATGGGTGAGGGATTTTCACTGGTACCAAGAGAAGCTGTCAGTCACATCCTTTCACAGGCCATCTTCCATGAGCTCCTGGGGTAAGTAACCTCTCTAAGTTATTTTAGATCTCCAGCTGCTGTTTGATCATGTTACAGCTGTAACCCAGTCAACCAGAAGCAGATTATAAACTGAAAGCAATGCCTGTAACCTTTTGGACATGAACTGTACCACTGATCTCTCTGTTCAAAATGAGATTATTACAGCTCATGGCAAGATCTACTAAAGGTATCCAGAGGCTCCTGCAGGACCCCACAGCTAACTTGGAAAGCACCAGGATCAGCCCATCAACTCCCACATGGACAAACACATGACCTGCAAAGCCTAAAGCTGCCCAGGCAGCCTCTCAGTTGGCTGTTCCCAGGGTTTCTAACAAAAAAGGTGGAAAGCCAAGTCCTTGTAGACAAAACAGGGCTGTAGGAGTTGAGCTTGCCTGCCGCTGCACCTGAGGTGTTTAACTGTTTCTGCCACAGCACAAAGTGCAGCTTAAAGTTCCAGTGGAGGTGGGAAGGGCTGTCTCCCATGAAGTTACTGACTATTGCTTACAGATGAGCAGGAAATCAATCCCACAACACTGCAGCTCCTAGTTTACAACACAGTCCCTATTCGTGTAGGGCTGTTGAGTTTAAGCTCTCAAGGGGGAGGAAGCACAGCAAGAGTGACTGGGTGACTGGAAAGCAGAGCTTACGTGGATATTTCTTGTTCAAAAACTCCAATTGCTTCAGACTTCTACTTAAGGGGGAGTAAGTGCCTGGCCTTCACTGCTGACAGGACAGCAGTGGGCTTAAACTTCCTTTGTTTGCAATTTAAGTTTAGCCTCTAACAAGACAGACAACTTTCTTGTAGCGATTAATTAAGCCCATGGAAGCTCCAGCATTTAAGATTCTGTGCACATATTGAGGTTTAACAAATATAAATCAATTAAAGTCAGCCTGGCTTCTAGTGAGAGACTGAACCAGATTTCTTCCCAAGGTCTCTTTCAACTTAAATTTTTCCTTAAGAATGATAGAACTAAAGAAACTGGCACTTGCATTGCACATGGAAATGTTTAAACAGTGGCATGCAGGGTTTAACAACAATTTACCTGCAGTCTGGACAACTTCAACAGCGTGTCAGTAATTCATGGCCCTCAGAGATCAAGTGTTTTAAACTACTGACACCACACACAGGGTTGATACTGCTGTGACTAACTTCAACATTTCCGCTACATTTGTAATTCTGACACTATTTTTCCTTTGCTACGAAGTCTCTAAATTTGAAAAACCCCTCTGAGCTACAATGAAAAGCAGGGTTTGTGATGTTAAGTTTATACAGCAGCTCTGTAGGTAGGGAAAAATGTATTCTCCACCTACTGTAACAACTACTTCTTAGGCATTTCAGTTCATCAAAACTGAACACTGAGAGACCAATAAATACAAGCACTGCCAGAAATCTTATGCAGAGCATGTACTTACATCATAAAGCACATTAATCACACATGCCTTTGAAACATACCACTTCAGCTCTGAAGTAGCAAGTGCTATGTGTAAGGCAGAACTATGTAAGGAACCATTTCTACTTGCTGCTGGGTCAAGGTGAAGACCTTCCTGCACCTACAGGAAAGGAACTGCATCCTTCCAGCAACCTCTCAAGTATCTTGAGCAAAGCACTAACACAAATAGCTCTATTTGTGCATTTAAATAAACGGCTACATTCCTAGAGAAAAAAAGTGAACTTGAGAAAACTCACATTTTTAACTTCAGGAAACACTCTAATGGATGTCAAATAATGTCCAGCATCATATAAACATCATTATACTGGGTAAACACTGGGGCACAGGCTGCCTCGAGGGTAGTTGTGAATCTGGCAAGTCAGTGCCTCCTGCCAGCAAACAGCCTTTCAAAACAAAAGGTGTTTGTTTTCTGGACAGCCCCGATGGCTGGCTGCAGGCAATGAAGAACGTGCGAACTTCCCAGATCAAGGAAGGGCAAAACTCAGGGAAAGAAAACGCCGATGTACATTAGCTGAAGTAGCCAAGCTGGACTTGAAAAGCAAAACAGGAATAAGTTCATGTTTGAGGGACTAAACAAGACAGGACAGGTTTTACTGAGATGAAATACAGGAGTTCCCAGCACAGGTGACAACTGAACTCAAATGACACTGTTTCAAAGATAATGATCAGTATTTCTACAGGGAAACAAAATGCAAAGCCTCGCTGAGGAGCCAGCAAGGTCGGCGAATCAGACCCACGTGCAGGTGCCCCACAGCGCTCCGTGCAGCAGCTCCCACCCTCCTCACCTGAGCAGAGTCCAGTTATCGATCACGGAAGGAACAAAGACACAACAACAGCATCTGTTTTCCTCAGCGCCGGCCTGGGGCCCTGCTCGAGCCGAACACCGACACACAGCCGGGCACAGCCGAGCGAGGGGAACCGAACCACGCACAGCGATGCCGAGCGTCACCTCCCCGCTTCTGACAATGGCAAGGGGAGCCAGCGCTGCCGGCAGCGCTTCTCCCCGGGAGAGCCGAGAAACTGCTCAGCATCCCGGGCCCTGCCCGCCCCTCCGGCGCGGCCCCTATCAGTGCTGACTCACGGAGAGCAGCAGCGCTCCAGACCCGGGGCTCCAACCCCGCCGGGCGGGCGGGCCCCGGGCGCGCTCATTGTTCAAGGCACGGCGGCCCCCGCCGCGTCCCCTCAGGCAGCGCCGGCCTAGGCCCGCCCGCGCCCCCCACAGGGCCCCGCCTCACCCTTGGCCAGCGCCACGGTGGAGTTCTCGGTGTCGATGGTGTAGAGGATGCCCTCATAGCGGATCTGCGCCTTGGAGATCAGGCTGATCTTGCTGCCGATGTAGGGGGTCCCCGAGCTCATGGCGGCGGCGGAGCCGGGGGAGGAGGGAGGGGGTCCCAGAGCCGCGCGGAGCCGCCGCGCCGCCCACGCGCACTGCGGAGCCGGGACCCCGCCGCGCGCGCCTTATATAGGGCGGAGGGAGACGGGCCGGGGGGAGGCGGAGGGGGGGGGCGTGATGCGATGGTCGCGCATGCGCCGCGCGCTATTGACCAGACGGGAGAGACGGGGTCAGACGGGGAGGGGCGGAGGGGGAACACCCGGGGCCCGCGTCACGTGACAAGCGCGGGCGAGGGTGCCACGTGCGCCGCGGGGCGGAGCCAGGCGGGGCGGGAGCGCGCGCGCTTCGCTTCCCGCGCTGCCGCGGCTGAGGGGAGCGCGCGGGGGGATGGCGCTGAGGGCGGCTCTGTGACACTGATCCTGTGCCACTGTCACTTGTGTGGCACTGTTCCTCGCCCGGGTGGTGCTGCCCGTGTGTCACTGCCCCTCGCTGCTGTGGTAGAGCTGCTGTCACGCAGCGCGGGGAGAAGGGGATCGTCGCCTTCCCGTCACGGAGCAGTCATGGCTGCCTCAGCCCAAGCCCCTTCTCCCTCCGGTGCCGTGGTTGATGCTGGCAGAGCTGCGGATGCTCGGCTGCTGCCCTGTGCGCGTCGCCCCGGCGCCTTTGTTCTGCTGTCCCGGCTCGGGTCACCCCGGCGCGGTCACCCCGTGGCAGGCCGCAGCTGGAGGATGGGACCGCTCCGTGCGGCGTCTCCCGGGAGCTCCCCGGCTCCCCAGCCATCTGCGGGTCAATGAGAGACAACCGGCAGCATCTGGCAGACATGGCCACGGGAGGTGAAATCACCAGCGAGAGGGTGGACGGGGATCAGGCAGGGCGGTTGCATTTCGGGCAGCGGGTCAGAGTGCACAGATCTCGCTAATTTGTGTGACTCAAATGAATAAGATTCAAACCCAGCAGCCGGGGACAATACAGCGGGAGCCATTGTCTGAGTGCAGGGAGGTTCGCTGGAGCTGCAGGCGCCCCTGCCTTGGTTACACGTCTTCCATCAGCGATACAACAGCGACACGGGAGAACGCAGCCCACAGGCTTATCCCCGCGTCCTTGCACACCATGGCTCCGAGAGCTGTTCTCCCAGCGCCCCAAGCTGTCTGCCCCGTGACCTTGTGTATTTTATGGCGCTACTCTTCGTGCTGTTCATACAGCTTGATGAGGAGCTCTCCCCTGCCTGAACAGGGCAGATGCTTCTTTTCCACTCGTACAGGCACATATGTGCCGTCTTTTCCTTGTTAAATTGTTCTAGCATAGAGTTCCTAAAATATATATACATATTAATTGGAAAAGCAGTAGTTTTGAATAAGAAACTCAGCCCTTAAAGTCACCCTTTTTAGATTTTTAGCTCAGCCTTAAGTATAACTTCCAGAGGGAAAGCAAAGATTCCTTTTTTACTGCAGTAAACAGTGCCCTTTAGTGGGCAAATTGCTGGTTAGAAACTTCCCTGATGAAAAAACTCCTCTAGTTCCTCTGTATGAGGAGTGTCTAGTTTGAGAGTGTGGAAAAGATCAAATGGAGAAATAATAGCGAAAGAAATTATAGAAAAAATGTGGCTGCTCAGTTTGGGGCAGCCACAAAAAATTATTTATAATAAAAAAAAATTTACGTCAATAGTGCAGCCAAACTGTCTTTTGGTTTACATCTTCCAACTTCACAGTATGTTTAAATTGATGTTTCTTATTTCCACTCTTAAAATATTCTTCAGAAATAGTAAATGGGGCTCCAGGTTTTACAGTTCAATTCATTTTTTTCTTTATGCAAACCAAAACGTTACTGGTTCATAAACACCTGTAAGTTCCTGGACTTTGTTACTTATTCAACACAAGTCATTATTATGAGTGTTTTATTCCTTCACTTTTTTTTTTTTTTTTTTTTTTAATACCAGGTAAGAAAGAGAGAGTCACATGTACCACCATGTCACATGTGGATCCTGCAGGAAGGCTAATTAAGGCAGTGTGGAAAAAGAAAACTACACCAAGATGGCATGACCTATACACTGGCAAGGAGAGATATGCAAACATACAGAATTTTAGTTATAATCACCATGGCCATAAATCAGCCTGCTTCTGGAAGATACTCTTATTGTAATGAATTTCCTCAACATCTTGTTTTTGACAACAGTCAGAGATAACAAGTGATCAGCAAGAAGAAATATGACACCTGACATTTTAAGTGGCCTGTTGGTATTATTTATTCTGCTAAAAAATACAGTTCCTCATCCACTAAGTGTTGAAAGGGGGAAGCAAAGAGCATCTCTCACTGTGTAAATTCATGACAAGTGTGCTATCCCGGGCATCCCTCATATGAAGAGGGAACATTTGGCTTCATATGAAGATGCTGACTGCAGTTCATCGTGGCTGTAAGAAGAAATTTGGCAGAGAGGCACCTCGTGATCACAGCAGGCACAGGATTCACACAACAGCCATTTGAACTGCAGGTACCTGTGGTCTTTGGAGAGTGGAGGTAGGGTACAGTGACACCATGTAACTGCACAGCTAATTTATTTACAGGAAAACCTGCGTTGCCAGAACTCAGGAGACTCCCGTGGCAGCTGGAAGGCAAGCAGAGGGATTTGAGAGGGTAACCACCCAGGTATCTGAGCACATTTCGCAGCAGGAAAAAGAAACCTTTGACTTACTGCAGTGGTGAGAATTTGTGGGGTGTGTGATGGTGAGAGAGAACTTGTGTGGTGGATGATGGCCACATCCATGGAAACCTGAACTGAACTGACTCAAGTGAGTTGTGGCAGAGTTAAGGACAGACCAACAGCTGGCAGAACATCTGTAACAACCTGCAGCTGCTGGAGGAGGGGGAGCCAGGCACTGGCTGCTGAACCATCACCTCTTGCACCTGGGGACAATGGGATGGGTTTGAAGTTGGTGGCAAAAAAACAAACCAAAAAAA
>VZDJ01000175.1:7039312-7110601 GCA_008694505.1 Cyanoderma ruficeps
AAAGAAAGAAAAGAAACAAGCATGGAAAGCGGAGGAACTGAAAATGGCACAGAGATCTGAATTTGGGTGTGGCAAACAAAACAAATGATACAAAGGAAGAGAGAAATTCTTGAGCCCTAGAGGAAGAGATGTTAGAGCAGTAGTTTCAAAAGAAGATTATAGTAGCTGCAGGGAAGGAGGGGAAGGTCACCAAGTACAGGACACAGTTCTGCAGAGGTGTGGGAAATGGGCAGTAGAAAAGAGATCAGGAATGAAGGAGGGGTTGGAACAGGATGGAGAAACAGAAAAGATTGAGGAAAGATGAGAAGGAAAAGAAATGATCCACCCTTGTAAGGGTTTTTATTCTACACAAAGAAAAGCTGATGAATAAAGAAAAAAGCACATAAAATCAACGGAAGGAAACTAAAATGATGGGAAGAGTGAGGGGTGGAGAATGGAATAAGGATAACAAAAACTGGAAATGTTAATAAGCAGAAAAAAATGGACTAATTGGTAACCTGTTTTTAGGTAATGTGGGCTTTGTAAAATTAGTTTCTCCATTTCTCACAATCTAAGAAAAAGAGATACAGTGATGTATGGAGGAAATAGCGTTTCATTACATTAGTTTGTCTTACATCTCAGGAAAAGGGGTCTCTTGAAAAAAAAATCCATCAAAATAATAAGTGTTGTTTTCTTTTTTTATTTCAGAAATAAATACAGAGACTGTAATATCTGTAGTGCTGTTCTGTCCTCTCTCCCCTTTCTCTCTTTCTCTTTTTCTCAGTTTTGAGTCTGTGCCTTGGGGATTTTATTTTTGACATCTTTCATTCCACCCCCATATATATCAAATTTAAAGTCAGTTCAACTTCTGGTTTTAAACGAAATATTTTATAAAATGTCATAGTTTTAGGCTTATGGGGGTTTGGCTCTCTTAATTAGTACCTCAACTGTGTATTCAGTGGCACTGGCATAAATCTGCATTTTTCCATTGCTCTTCTCAGCAATCCAAGGGCGTTGCATAGTCAAGACAAAATATATTTTACCAGTGAGGAGGAGATGGCAAAGAGATCAAACTTCTTATCCAGACCCACAGAGCTGGTGAGCATGAAAGAGAAATCCCACTTTGGGCACTGTTTATTTGAATGATCCAATTGTGTGAAATACAAACATAAGAGGAAGAAATGCTCACGTGAGTTTGGTTGAAAACAAACTTATTTTGTGTAGATACACAGTGTTTATAATGTATGGTGTCAGTATCTGAGATAAGGAACTGCCTATAAAGATAAAGAAAGCAGCATTTTATATTACTTACTAGAATTAACACTCTTAATCTAGACTTTAACCAGCTTCATTGTAAATACACTCATGTTAGAATGTATCATAATTTTCTTTTTCCATGAATGCATTCAGTGCCACTTTTCATACCGTAGTCAGTTATTCTTTTCCCTGAAAAATCGACCACTTTCTAAAAGGTAATGCAGTTCCTTGCTGTAGTGCAAAATGATAATTTATTTTTGTACCTGTGAAAATCCAGCAGTAAAGTTACGAAAACACGCTGGAGAATTTTTCTGTTTGTGTGGCGCTTCCATGTGGAAGATTCACATTACCAGTCTGACTTGTAAACTCTTCATTTTTTTAAAGATATATCAATATGTCCACTTAATTGGGTGGGATAAGCCAACAGTGCTGTTCTGACCTGCCCAGTCTTTGCTGTTTGTATGCCATGAAGCTGCTTAAAAGTTGTGTTTGATTGCCTGAATCTGTCAAGGTTAGGAGTCACTCTTGGTGCAACAGAGTAAGGCGGGAACATAAATTTACTTTTTTTTAATAAAACTAAATCTTGAATATGTGTAACATCTTTCATTAGAATGAACACAAACTGCTATCCCAGACTTTCCACACGCAGACCAATCCACCAGTGTCTACTTTATAGAAATGAGACTAAAACCCACACTCAGTACTAGACATAAGACTGAGAACTCAGCTCAAAATCCTGCCTGCTCTCGCAGTTCACTTCATCATTGAAGTTTTGGGGAATGGAGCAATTAAGGAGGAGCAAGTACCTTTTATACTGAGGCTTTCTTGCATCATGAATGGCAAGATGAAGTTATCCTGGCTAAGTAGGCAGTGATTTATTCACAGATGTGGAAGCTGGATATAATTTTAAGAGATCCTTTCATGAAGACAGTTAACTTGGATAGTCTGTGGGTTACAAAAAAGGTTGACAAAGCTGAAGTTTGCAGTTTGGTGACAAAAGTTGAAGGATGAAGACTTTTAAGTCAGACACATTCTAAAAAAGACATTTATGCATGTGTCTCCCGTTGAAAAGAGTAAGAGGATTCAGACCTAAGTTTAGAAATAATTAGGGCCTAAAGAGATATAGTTGTCTATCTAGCAGAGTGGGGAGCACTGAACAGTGCCTAAAATACTAAGTTCCATTAGGAGAAATTTCTGACTGGGTTTTTTGCTGCATAGGCAGCATTGCTTTTCCATTTCTTTGGAATATGTTGCACTGAAGTGAATGGCAAACCTCTGTGTATCCTCACAGATGCACTGATGCGAGGGCATGGGATAAAAGTGGGATTTCATAAAGTTCTTCCAGGCATGAAGTGAGCAAAAGGTGGATTGAAGACACACTGCAATGAAAAAAGAAAAAAAGGAAGTAATAAATGGAAAAAGGAAGCAAAAAATTGGCTTATAGGGATGAAATGCTGCAGAGGATTAGTCTGCAGGAGAAAATTTTGTAGAGGTTCATATTTATGCATTCATTGGGAGAATAAGAATCTATGTATTGAGCTTCATGCCCAGCTTTCCCAAAGGTTCAAGAGCTGCAGTGATAAACAATCCTCCAAATCCTACTTGGTACACTTAGAGCAGATGGGAGTACAACCTGATACATCACTCTGGACCAGTCTTTTCTAACAAAATCAAATGGTTTGGACAGTACAAAACATACTGCAGACCCCTGGATGTTGCAGACCAGAAAATGTCACCATTCCCTGGACAGAAATCTACCTTCACTGGTCAGGTTTGGCGAAAAGTCCAGAAAGCTCGACAGCAATGTTTCTTTAAGGGCTCCTCCTTCCCTCTCTGAGCTCTTCTCTCCCTCCAAATTGTTGAACACATTCCAGCTCTCAGTACTGAGCACTATTTCCTCGGGGCTGAGACTTCGGTGGGGTCGAACCAAGACCCAGCCACACACCTCTTGCTGAGCAAATCAAACCATAGGGCAACAATGTACATGGCTGGGCTGAGAACGAAGAGGAAACAGTTCTTCATGAGATGTTTCAGTTCAGAGACCTCATTTGCGTTCTTTCCTTACAATGGACTCCTTCAGCCAAAGAATCTCCCTCTCCTTACCTGTTTTACAAATGGGTTGTAGCTTCGACAGTCTCTCTGTTCAGTGAGGTAAGGATCATCTTACCAGCCTTGGCAGTGTGCTGTTCTTTCCCTGCACAACATCTGCTGCAGTTTTCATGGCTTGAATTGTCCCTGGATTTGTTTTAAAAGGCATGTTTCGGAAATGCTTTTGAGGATATGAATCATTAGCCATTCTTCTAGGGTGTTCTTCATTTATCTTTGTTATTTTCATTTTTAAAATAAGACTAAAGAGGCTTTGGAGTTTAAAGTTTATAGGTTTTAATTCAGGCTTAGGCTAAAGATACCGTGAATGGTAAAGTAATTAATAGCAATAGGATTTTAATGGAGTTTCAGAAAATAATTTATTTTTATATGACAATAAACTGGGATTTAATCTTCTTCTAACTCACGCTTCTCCTTACCATTGTAGTGTTTGTGTACACACTTTTCACATACACACGGCAATTCTGTCTTTTACTGTTCCAAAGCCTTTGCATTCTTTGTACCTCATGCCTCATTTCTCCAACACTTCATGTATGACAAGGTGTTTGATATTTAGTGCACTTTTAAACCACAATTTTTTCTGTAAAGGAACTAAAAAAGAGATTTAGCTTTTCAATTTTCTCACCTAATTCTGATTAATATTTTTAATTTTTTTGCAGAATACCTCACATCATCATCTTTATTTTACTCAGCAGCATCCTCAACATTTACTGTGCCTATGACATCACCTGAGCCAAACTTCCAAAGGCTGTTTGGGACATACAGTTGCTAGTAGGACATTTTGAAGACAAAAGGTTTGTGCAAGTTTAAGTTGGAGCTTGAACTGCTCTGAAGAATAGTGACAGCAATTTTTTAATATTTGTGTGGTATTGGAGGAGTACTGCAAGGTTCAAAGGTAGGTAACAGTAAGGAACAACTTAACATAACTCCCTTGGCCCTCCATCCAGGTTTGTCATTTCCTTTGGGCTGGAAGTTTTGCCCATCTTGTCTTTAAAGAGATAAAATCTTTGTCTGACTTGCTTCAAAACATGCACTGGTTTCTTCAGGCAACGTGGGAAGACGTCTCATATTTAACTGAGTTATTTGATTTGTTTGCAGTTTCCCAAAGGGGCAAAACCTTATTAAAAGAATACGGGCAATTCCAGAACTGTCTCTGATAGTGGGAATATATTTTAGGTAGCGTAAGAAAGTAACCTATAGTCTGAATCCAACAATATCCCTAACTATTTAGACTGCTGGAGAATCCAGGAAAAAAAAATAAACTTGTCTAATAGCCTCTCTAGCTGTGTTTTCATTAAGTCTGAGACAGCTCAATAAGGAAGCTATGGCATGATTTATTTTAATCAGTTATTACAGAGTTATTACATTAAAAAAAATAACCAAAACAAAAACTCGGCAAAATCTTCCTTACATACTTTTTGCATTCCAAATCCACAAAAAGTTTAGATAAAATCTCATTTCATTACAACCAAAACAAACCTCCTATACCAGACTGCTTTCATTTTTTTTCTGTAAGTGATGATGTTTCCATACCTCTTCCGTCTACACTGGCTTTCCAGTTCAGTGTCTTTTGTGTCTGTTTTCTTTATAATCTCACTCAGGTTGGTCACGAATTCTATTGTCTCCTAAGGCCTGGTAAGAGCATTTGACAGACTGTGAACTAGAGATGGAGTGGGGAAAACGATTTAGCCATTTTTGTCATCTGAAGATGACTTTCAGAACTGCTTGCACACGTGATTATTCTTCCAGTTCAAACGCAGTGAATATATGCTGAAAGTTTTACCATCTTTACAGCCCGTTAGTTTCATTTGATTTTGTTGAGCTAAAAAGTGTGTATTCAGGCACACACAGAATCTTCTTTTGAAATAACTCCTCTATATTAAAAGAGGAACCATAGGGCTACTGAACAATTTAGATGAAGAGTGTGTCCAGCTCTGCTCCTGTTACATTCTCTAGGCACTGTGATATGAAATAGGACAAATGTTTTCATCTACAGCAGCTGCTGTTTCACAGCTGACGTGACATTGGCTGTACCTGTTCTTGGTACTGACCAAGAACAAACAAGATGAAGATTCATCTTTGGTTCTTTCACTTATTTATGTGTTTTTGAAGGCCAGTGAGTGGAGGGAAGCATATAAAGAAGGAGGATAACACTGATTGCCATAACTGGCCAATTGTTAAATGCGTTCAGGTGTGAATCAAGAGAGGGCAGGAATCCATTACTGGAATATCCATGGTATCATGTACCATTAGGTTGTCTGAGGATACGTATTGTTGATAAAACATCCCTGGCAGGATCATACTTTGCTCACAAAGACTCACAGAAAAATTGAAGCAAAACCTGCCAAAGTCACCTCTCACTAAAAAGAAATATTTCAAATATATTCTAACAAATCCTGGCTGTAAAATGTGCAAATTGGATTTCCAGTAATGAGACCCATCAGTAGGCACATTTTCTTGACATATTCTGTCTTGGCAATAGTGATTCAATTTTCCAAAAGTCCTTTAATTTGCTTAGAGAGGAAAGCATTTTCATTTGGTCCAGTCAGTTCTAATAATTTGCTAAATTCAAAACATGTGAAATTACTGAAGCTGGTTGTAGTGACCAGAAGGACCTCTAATCTTCAAACAGTATTTTTCTTTTTCCCATGCATCATGTAGGCTGGCACAAGAGGTTTTTCAGAACAGATAAAACACAAATCTCAGCTGACATCCCTGCTGCTTGTCTCTTCCACAGAAAGAATTCTGGACATTTGCTAGTAATCCCCTTCAGAAGATTTGCTTTAGAAATCTCTGTTAGCTTCTGGACTGTGTGGTTAGAAACTTGCATTTTGTCCCATGAGTAAAGTTCCTTAGGAATTCCCTTACAGCTGGGTCTGAGTATTGATACTTCCTATCTTGGCAGTAACAAGCATGACAAGCCAGATGAAGAGCAATTGGGAAGGAAAAAGTTTTCCAGAGCTCTTTCATGCTGTAAAGCCTTGGAGGGTTTTAAACAATAATCCTTTATCCCACAGTATATTCTCCGGGCGTTTTCTTTTGGGCACTGGATGTTGAGTAGCGTGGACTTTGGAATGCTTCAGGAGAGCTACACATAAATAACTCCTGTGGGAATTGCATGTAGCATGTTCAAGTGGCACACTCTTCTGCCCCAGAAACACTTAAGAGATTGCCAAGGCAGTTGTGTGCTCAGCTAATTCTTTGGTTTTCAAATCAAGGTCATAAGTAGTGTCCCTCTAACAGACTTTTCTATGTCTTCCCTAATTAATAACCAGGTATTGTTAAATACCTTGGTTTTAAAAAGAGGATATCCCTTAAGTTGTCTCATAATATATTTATTCAATCAAATATATTTTATGAAAAGGAGAGTTGGGTTTTTTTCTTCTCTACTTCTGGAGTTCCAGTAATTGTTATGCAGATACAAACACTTATTTGAGTGTTTTTGCCATTTCTCTTCCCTGGCAGCACCATGTGAGGTTTCTGTCCAGAACATTGAATTGCAGCACAGGGCTGATGCTTCTGTGGCTGGCAGAAACACTCCAGTACCCATGAGTACAGACACTGTCCTTTAGTGGAAATATGGGTGTACATAGGTATGATTATCATAAAATAAAAAGGGACTGTACTCTTGCTCTCCAAATCTACTGTTCATCCCTTTTTATTTTACAGTGCAAGGGTTAAGACATTTTCCTGCAGCATACCATACTTAATTATGAATATTAATCCCTATTAGGAGCATTAGACTTCTTCAGGGCAACCTAAGGACAACTGAAGCACATGTGATGAGTTGAAGACCAAGACTTTAACAATATTTATGAGATTTCAGGGAGATTTCAGTCAAGAGTGTAGACTACAAGGGGCACTGAAGTTGCTTTATTTACTTACTTGTGCATGTATGGAGCAGAACTGCATTTTCCCCTAAACTCAAAGCACAATACTTAAACCAGGAATATTTTTCCTACAGATTGTCAAACATTTGTATTCTGGATGCAAATGAAGCCTTGTTGCTTTTGCTGATCACTTGCTAGTGGAGACTGACACCCATTTGCAGATGAATCAGCACACAGACTTTCAAGGTTACCAATGGGGAACTTCTCCACAGAACTGCATCATCTTTAACCAGGACTTCATTCCTTTGCTCCTAACACTCTATAATTACCAAATTATCCATTGAACTCCTGTGCTCCTCCAAAAGACAAAAAGAAAGGAAATGGGGTACAAGGCAGAAAGGTAGGGAGGGATACTGGCTACAAGGTTAGTGCAGCTTTATGAATGAACCCAAAATTTAGGATTTTGCCAAACGTTTACCAGTGGAGACTGATACAAGTGTGAATTTTGTCATCTTGTTTGACTGAACTTTTGAAATCAAGGTGTTACTGGTTAAATCCCAACCTTCAGCGTTTCAAATGATCCTGGGTGAGGAGCAGAGAGAGGGGCAGGAAAGAAGAGCAAGAAATCACCCATCAAAACAGTAAGTTTTTCATCTATTTATCGATGGGCCTTTAGTCTTCTGATGGGTCAGTTAAGACTAAAACCATCCATAGGCTTGTCTGTTCTGTCCCATGTCGCCCCAATGCATACCTCTGTCAGATGTTTCTGTAATGAGTTCTAGACTAACTTCATTTTTAGAAAACAAACAGAAGGAGAATGGCATTACCTTAACCTGAGACCGTCTTTGTGTCATGATCTACATTGTAGATCTAGGGGGTAAAATAAGTGTTTAAAATAATAATATAAAATAATATAATAACATAAAGGAAGGAGGTTAAAGGAACTGACAACTCTCCATTTTTCGTGGATTGCTCTTGCTAGCTTCTCCTCTTTGACACACAGAGAACCCATATGTGCCTGCAATGTTCAAGATCTTTTGATGTAACTGATGGGTGCTGATGGGTGAAGTCCACAGCATTCACTTTATATTGAGTCTGCCTATTTCTACACCAACACTAATAATTACCTGTACTCCATTACTAGAATTCTTGTGCAAGTTGCTCTTTTTGTATCATTTAAAATGGAGTAGTACAGCACAGTGGAGCTGGAATCCCTGTCCTGAAGAATTCAGTCTAGAAACTTAGTTCCACTGTCAAACAAGAGACAGGGTGTATGAAAAGATAAATTATTCAGTAATGAATCCTACACACTTATAATGCACAAGTTGTAATGAATCTCAGTTGCTCTTGTAATTTTGTAAAGTTGTTTACCTAATATGGTAGATGTGCCATATGGTACACTAAAGAGAGTGTTAGAATGAGGACGTGAAGATTTCGAGGTTTTTATTTCTAGTTTTGTAGGCATCTGTAAACTACATTCAAGCTGTCCTAGAATGTGAGCAGGGGAAGAATGCAGGCTGCTCTGCCCCTTCATGCTGACTGCTGCTGCCCCCTGATAAAACACCCTCCATCTCTCCCTCCCTTGTTCCTCAGGCACTGCGGCCCAGCATGGGGCTGTGCCCTGGCTAGATGCCATCAGAGAAAGTCTGTCACCCACCCTGCACCTTTAGGCTGGCCTAGCTTAAGTCAAGCTTTTTCACCCTTAATAAATCATTTGAGCAGCTGATTAACTCTTCTGCTGGGTAGGGAATGTGACCAGGCTTCTATTCCAGAGAGTTCTTTGGTATGTTGATTATAGAATTTCACCATAGCTAAAACTAGCAACGTGCTCGACTGTGGCAGCAGCAAAGAGGTTGGGAGTGCCCTGCTCGAAACAGCATTTCTGTCTTGTAAGAAATGGGCAGTGTGACCTACAATGATGTCTGTAAAATCACAACTGCTTTGCAGCACTGTAATTTGTCAGAAATTGATAAAATGGGAGTTAAAATTCATCCAGATGAAAAGGGCAGTTTCTTGCTCACCCTTGAGGTTCAAGTGATGACTGAGAAAAGCATTTGAGTACCAGAATAAAATATTAATATAAAACTCAGAGGATGTAGGCAGTCTCTGAGGGTAATGCCACGGGGATAAGTGAGTGGAGCCTTGGGAAAGGCTTAACATTGTAATTTTCAGTTCTCAGCCAAAGTCTACTGCAGGTGAGAAGAGGACATAGAAACTAGAAGAATAACATCCCTCACTATGAGCTGAATTTCTGGATATTTGATTTAAAGGTGCTTGCACTATTATTTGAGGCCTGTATGTAAAGAGCAAATACATACCAGGTTTTATGTGAATTTTTGGCAAACAGCTTGTCCCTTGTAGGTATGTTTGCATATTTGGGGCCAGAGTGAGAACTGGACAGTACTTCAGCACTGTTCCCATTGCTCGTGGGGTCGACTGTCAAGCAGATCGATTTAATTCATGTTAGAGTACTACAAGTTAAGTAATCACCACAAATATGTGATGGGGAAGTGTTGACACCCACATCTGGGCAACCCTATGTAGCAAAAACCTGGACATATTTAAAGTGATCCCCTTTTCACAGATAACTCATGGCTCTTGTTCTTCCAGGTCTCCACCAGCCTCCAGGCAGCAGCTTTCAGGCCAGTCAATTTCCCAGAATCATCAACCAGCAGGTGCTGAGCCCATCCCACTACAACAGAGTTCCAGCCCCTAATGCCGCCCATTCCCAAAACATAAGAGCAAAGCTTATTTTAAAATCCTGATATAAGAGGTGCTATTTTAAGCTTGCTACCCCTTAAAACTTGAAAGTTAAGTTAAATCAGGCATCGGAATAAGTTGCCCAGAGAGGAGGTGGAGTCACCACCTCTGGAGGTGTTTAAGAGGCATCTGGATCTAGCAGTGGGTGATGTGATTTAGTGGTTTAGGGGTTACAATGGTAGTGCGGTTGGACTTTATCTTAAAGGTCTCTTCCAACCCTGATGATTCTGTGATTCTATTCTGTGAAAGATAAATCATACCATCGGATAATATTGTTCCAACTGCATCTGGTAATACCGTTCCAGTAATTCAGTTTTCTGGGGAAACAGCGCCTGGCAGAAGAGCGCGTTTATTGAAAGGCGGGTTATATTTTTACGTTATTTACTTCCTTTATGATGGTTGCACAACAAGGTCAAAGTGCAGTAAGCGATCATGTCCACCTGCAGCCAGCGCCGGCCGAGCCCCGCGGGCCGCGCTCCCCGCCGAGCGCCGCTGCGGAGCGCGGCTCTCCCCCAAGGGTTAAGCGGCGGCGGGGGTGTAACGCGGGCTGACACACGGGCGGGGATCGCCCCGCCGTGCCGGCTCGCAGCTGCGACTGGACCGTTCAAAATTGCCGTCTCCCTCTCTTTTCCCCCCCGCCTCCCCTCTCTCTCTCTCTCTCTCCTCTTCCTTTTCCCTTCCCGGCGCTGGGCTCGCAGCCGGGCGCGCTTTCCCGGAGCTGGCCCCGGCCGTGCTGAGTCAGACCGCGCCCGGCGCCCGCCCCCGCGGCCCGGCCACACCGAGGGGCTGCAGCCCCCGGCTCGCCCCGCCAGCGGCGGCGGGAGGGAGGCAGGCGCGGGGGCTCCTCCTCGCCCGCTGCCCCCGCCCGGAGCTGGGCGTGTGCCCCGCCCGCCCCGCCGGTGGATCAGTTACACGCAGCTGGCACAGGTGCGGGGCGCCCTTCAGACTCGCGCCGGCGGGGGAGACCCGGACGCAGGGAGCAGCAGGGAAAACATGCAGCCATTTTGGGCCGAGGCAGACAAAGAGCCGCCGGCGGCCGCGGCCGCCCCCACCTCCCCGCGCGGCTCCAGAACCCCCCGCACCCGCGGCGCGGCCGCACCGAAGGGCCGCAGCCCCCGCCTGCCCGCGGCCGCCGGGGGGCCGCGGCCGCCGCCGCCCGACTCCCAACTAAGCGTTCGCAGCCATTTGCACGGCCTTTTATAGCGCGGGCGCCGGCCAATCAGCGGCGGGCGGAATCCCTGCTCGGCCGGTGATGTGCGGGCCGGGCGCTCGCGCGTGCGCGGTTGAGCGGGGGGGCCGAGTGTGAGCGGGGCGGGGGGAGGAGGGAGCCGTGAGAGGGGAGGGGGGGGAGGAGGGAGCCGCTCACAGGAACCCTCCGAAAAAAAGATGGCGGCGGGCTCGGATCTGCTGGATGAGGTTTTCCTGAACACGGAGGTGGATGAGAAGGTGGTGAGCGACCTGGTGGGCTCCCTGGAGTCCCAGCTGGCGGCCTCCGGCCACCACCACCAGCACCACAAGGCGCAGGAGCCCCTGAGGGCCGCTGGGGGGCTGCTGGGGAACCATGTTGTGAGCAGCAGCAGTAGCAGCAGCAGCCCTAGCCCCAGCCCTGGAGGAGTAGTAGTAGGAGGCAATGCTAATGCCCAAACAGAGAGCAGCAGCGGCAGCAAGATGGGACTGAGTGCCCCAGAGATCACAAAAGCAGGTAACGTGGGCAGGGGTGGGGGGCTCTGAGAGAGAGGGGCCCTCCCCTCCCCCCACTCCCCAGCTCCCGCTGCCTCCTTCCCTTACTGCTTTCCCCCCTTTTCCCTCTCTCCTCCTTCTCGTTGTGGCAGGAGCGGGAGTGCAAAGGGTGGTATCGATCATACGGGGGAGAGCCTCCCCTCATCATGCCCCCTCGGTGTGTATCCGCGCCTCTGCTCCCTCCCCTTTATTTTCCCTTCTCGCCTGTGCTTACTCGAGGGTGTTGGATCATGTGTAGGGGCAGCCGCCCCGCAGAAGGAGCCGGCAATGCCCGCCCGTGACTCTGCCGGTCCCCTCTGCTTTTCCTGCCCTTGTTGCTGGAGTGTAAAAGGGCTCTGTTAATCTCGGGGACTGAAGGAGGCAGAGCCCACCCCCTTGGTCATGGCTGTGCCTCCCATGCCGCCTGTGATTGCTCCCCTTCCCTTTCCAGGGGTGGAGGTTATGGGGGGATTCCCTCTTCATAATGCCGCCTTAGCTGTCTGTGTAAATGCTCCTTCCCCTCCCCCTTCGCTGTTGCTGAAGTGGAAGGGGGTGTTATTAATCATGACACCTATTTCCTGTAGAGGAGGAAGCGAGGGGGGATTTCAAGGGGAGGAAGTCCCTCAAAATGCTTCCCCCCCATATCTGCCTGCCTTGATAAATCGCCCCACACCCCCTCCCTTGTTCCAGGGGCTTGGAGGGGGCATCCAACACCTCCCATTCCTCCTCTGCCCTCAAGGGGGGGTTGTCACAACGCCGGGTCCCGGGAAGGGGGGGAATTCAGGCCACAACACCCCACCTTGCACAGCGCCTTCTCCCAGCCGCCCACCCCCGGAGCTGCCTGGGAATATTCCCCCCTTCGTGTTGAGAGGCTTGTAGGGGGGCAGTGTGAAGGCTGGGACTGAGGGCTCACTACGTGGGAATGGAGGGAAGCTGTTTTTCAGGGGGATTGGAAGAAATGTCTCCCCAGAAGCTCTCTGCAATCCCTCCCCTCCCTCCTTTTTTATTTTTGGTTTTGTCTTGCTGAAGCGTAAGAAGATACTACAGACCCTCTGTTATGATCGATGAAGCTCTTCTAGGAGGATCTCCTTGACCCTTATAATGTGCATCTCAGTGTCTGCCTGTCACTATTCTTTTCCCGTTTCTGTCTCCTTAGGGCCAGGACCTGGACTGTGTGTGATTGTACTTGTGCTAACACCAGGCCTTATCAAGGGGCATGAGGATTATTCAGGACAAGAAGCTACATCATCTTGTCCCTTCTGAAAACCAGCTTTGCTTTTTATTTATTTATTTTTCACTGTCTCTGGCTGTGGGAACTTCAGATCCGTCGGAACAAATTCTGTAATAGGAAGAGGGGTCTTCTAGAAACCTACTCCGGGCCTTGCAGTACTTCTTATCTTGCCAGGCCAATGTTTTTCTTTCCTTTCACTTTTCATATTTTGCTGTTGTTGAGCCTCCTGATCTGACTGACTTACTTTGTAGGAGATGGCAGGATTAGAGAGTAATGTGTGCTGCCTATAGGGAGTATGTCTTAATAGTGTGTCCTCCATGGCCATTTCCCCCCCATTGCAGTTGCAGTCCTGTTTCTAAACTGGATGTCAGGCTCTAGAATGGGGAAGAGGTCCTAAATATCTTCTTACTCCCTTCCCTTGGTTCGTATTAAATCATTTTTCCCTGTTTTGTCTTACTGTAGTGTCAGAAGCAGGGATGTTACAATTAATACTGAATCTGCCAGTCTTAGGTGGGATATTGGAGGCTTTAAGATAATGTCTTCAAAGCCATGTTCAGTTTGTACTCTGTCCTGTTTTCCTGGCTCCAGGGAAGCAGCTTGGGAGATGGAGAAGACCTGGTGATAAGGGAGAACATTCTGTCTTTACTGGACTTCTCTTCTTGCTCATTCGCTCTGTTTAACCTCGTTGTTGTTTTGCAGGGGCAGGAGGAGTGCAGGGGGGTGTTATTAATCATAACACCAGGTCCCAGACTTCAGCTCTGGATGGAGCCACCACAACGAGCACCAGCACCACCACTGCAGCAGCAGGAGGATCTGAAGTCACTGCTGCTCCAGGGACCCTCAGTCAGGGCAAATCGGTGGTTATCAGCACCATGGCAACTGCCTTGTCCACCAGGAATGGCAAGATCGGGACCACGACCGTGCAGACTTTGAATGGGAGTAACGTGGTGATGAACTCTCACCACACGGGAAGCGCAGCTTTCTCTGGGACTCCTGTGACAGCCAACCCCGCTCCCGCACCTGCTGTTGCCCCTCTCGTTAACAACGGACCTGGATCCGTGGGGAAAGGAACCGCTGTTAATGCTGTTTTGCCCTCAGCTTCTAACACTGTCATCCAGACTTCTTTCCTTAATACTGCTGTGTCCTCTGCGTCCTCCCCCTCGCCCACGGTGATCTCCTCGCAGCCACCGCCCAGCGTTGGCACCGGGGCGCCCACGGTGACGCTGGTGAGGCCCCCCATCCACACTGCAGGACCCACGGTGGCTGCAGCTGGTGCAGCCACTCAGAACGGGAGCAATACTGTGATCAATTCAACCATCAGTGTGGGGAGTTTTCCTGCTGTCGCCACAGCCACTGTGGGATCTGGAGTTTCCCTCCAGACGTCGCTTGTGAACAGCCAGTCTGGTTCCACTGTGCCGGCAGCTCCTGCCACACAGGTCATCAAATCTGAGTCTCCTAAAACTATAGTCCAGGCAGTATCCCAGCAGCAGACGCTGGCTACTGGTGGCCAGCCCAGTACTACAGGGGGTAACATGATTATTGGGCAAACTATGCAAGCTGGGCTCTCCAATGTTGCTCCCAATCCTGGTGGGATACCTCCTGCAGCCCCTGGCACCCCCACAGGAATGGCTAAAGGCACTGCCAACACAGTGGCACAAAGTCTGCCGAGGACTCCAACACCAACTACGAGTGGAATCAGAGCAACTTTGACTCCTACAGTTTTAGCACCTCGTTTGCCTCAGCCACCTCAGAATCCGACTAACATTCAGAATTTTCAGTTACCACCAGGTAAGTCAGACAGGATTGAGGGGTTTTATTTTGGAAGTGTATTTATTTCTTGCAGGAAGGAAGGAATCCAAGTCAGATTCTGTGCCATTTAATTGTGAATTGTGGAAAAGGCGTGACATGGTCTGGTGTTTAGTGGTAGTAGCATTGTAGCATTCCACTACTTAGTGTCTGATTTTGGGTGACCAGAAAGTCTTTTCAGCAGTAATTGAAAATAATTCTGCCTGGTATCTTTGTTCCAATGTGAGCGTAGATGAAGCTGCGAACTACCAGAGTGTGACAATGGATCATTATCCAATGAAATGTTGTTATTTCATTAGCACAAAAGACATTCTGAATTTTCAGGTGATTTTGTCAGTAGTTTGTAACCTTTATGTGCTGCTGGGTTCTCTCCTGTCCCTGTGTGCCCCCAGTACCACAGAGCTCTCCTGAACTGAGAAGCAGCAGATACAACACAAGAAAACTACCTACTTTGGTTTTAAATACCTTCAAAGTCTGACTTAAAAACTCACAGATTTGAAGCCTATGATCATCTTTTCAGTCACTGGCATTCTGATACAAAAGGCA
Organism: Cyanoderma ruficeps; assembly: GCA_008694505.1. NCBI lineage: Eukaryota > Metazoa > Chordata > Aves > Passeriformes > Timaliidae > Cyanoderma > Cyanoderma ruficeps. The sequence continues at coordinate 7,054,547 of VZDJ01000175.1, forward strand.
GACTTCCTATGTCCTTACCTCACCCTGTTGTGTCTAGGGCTGCAGCTTTTGTAGTAGCTAGTCTCATGCTTAGTGCTGAGCATCTCTGGGCAAGGAATCTAGTCCTGAACTCAGTGGATGAGTGAAAAGCAGGATGAGAAGCATTTATTTGCTCAGAATTGTTCTGTTCCTCCTTAAATATCCTAGATTTGGAGATTTAATGTTATATATTTGCTATTATTTTGAGTCAGGCTTGTTGCTTGTATCCACTTTTTTTTTTTACTGCAAATACTTGTGTGAACCTACACATTGCTTCCTGTCCTCATAATAATAATAATACAAGGGCTGTATTCTTACTGCTCATTGTTTCCAGGGCAGTATGCAAAGAGCAGCTAATTCAATTTTGCTGCAAACACTGCATGAAATTGTTGGTGATTTTAGTAGGTGGTCTTAGTAAAATACAAGTGGTCTTGGTAAAATACATCTCTTGGAACTCCTGACCAACCTCAGAGCAATGCACCTGTCACATAAAGTAGATGAGGAATTATGTGCTGTGTTATTAAACACTGTGTTTCTGTGTAATATGCTATCTGGTATGTGATGCCATTGTAGTTTGATGAAGTCTGTCAAATATTCTGTGTATCCAAGTACTAACCAGTATAAATATTCTTTTTTTTTCTGTGAAAGATTATTCCGTATATGAGTAATTTAATGGCATGTTGCTAATTTTAAAAAATAGCAGCAAAACTCAGATCTTGAAATTGTGGTGCTTGATTTGAAGCCTGTAAATTGATAGGTTGGAAAAGCCTTATTTTTTTTTATTGACATAGTGTACCAAAGGATTGATCCAGTTTAGTCTGGTGCCATTTATACCTACATTTTTTGTTAATGCTGCATTATAAACCTGATTATGAGGGAAAATACTGTTGTGGGGTCCAGTGGGACCTTTTTTCAGGTAGCTGATGTTTTCAGGCTGTCACAACATCCTGTTAGACTTAGAAGCAGCATTGCCAGTTCTTAAGCAAAATTGGACCATAAATTGTTCCTTTGCAGTTCTTGATAGATCAAAGCAAAACAATACAGGTTCTAAGCACTTGGATTTTTATGAAGCACTTTTTTTTTCTGTCCTACACTTAAAGAAATATTTATGACTTCAAAAGAATAAGCATGACTTAAAATAAGCAAGTATATGTGACTGGGTGCATAGAAATTGGAAACTGAATTCTTGCATGATAAGAGACTTAATATTGAAAAGGATTTTTTTTTTAGTGGAACTGATTATTTTTCTTTTACATTGCTTTAGTTTGTTTTTTATACTTTGCAAAAGTAGCCAGCTTTAAAAATACTTTGCGTAAACCTTCTCTTTCAAAACACTTAAGAATTGGTGGATGCTGGGCTCTTCCAAACATCCCTCAGGCACAAGGGCCAGGCACCTCTGCAAATCTGGCCATGTGCAACTGCTGTGATCTGCAGCGGTGCAGTTACACTCATAGTGAGAGGAGAATAGGTGGCTGTGCTTTTCAAATTGTATTTTAAATGACAGCATCCTAGGTGAGGTTTTTGGAGGCAGTTTGGTAGTGTGAAGCTGCCTCTGCAGTGCCTGTGTGCTGTGCACCTACTGTATGCATTGAATTTGCATTCACAAGTTCTTAAAAGTTAATAGTGTGTCCTAGTAAGAGTTTTTAAAACAATGCTTGAAATAGTTTGAAATCAGACGCTGCACATGCAGCTTTTTACACCAAGAATTATAAACACTGGAAAATCGGATGGAAGGTTTGACCATGACAGCACTGTGTTTTACAGTTATTTTCTTATCCAGGATTACTGTTTCTAGCTCTCCAAAATACAGTTACAGTTTCACTTGTGTGGAAAGCAGAATGTAAAATGTCAGCAGGAGTTATTAAGCTGGGACTTGAAAATTAGATACCTTTCAAGGTTTCAAATGTTTTCTTCGAAAGACCACATGGAAAATAAACTCCATCAATGGTTTTTAAAATATATCACTAGCAGAATAATGCTTTGTATCACATCAAGGCAGTTGTGCAGCAAACCTTGACTGACCAGACTGGTGATGTTTGAAGAGCCAGTGGGCCATAATTGCTGTGACCTCTCTGGATTTTGGTGTATTTTTCTCCAAGGAACTGAGCTATTGGAGAGTATCTGTGAATTAATGATGGTTTTGAGCTATTGGAGACTATCTGTGAATTAATGATGGTTTTCCACTTCTGACATCTTTGAGGAAGAGGACTGTTGTCCTTAGTCTTTTCTTCAGGAGCCTGTGTTTGTAACTTTGTGCTCCAGTTCGACAGATTTGGGTAATGATGGTCCCAAAATAAACTTATTTATACCCTCTTAGAAAAGGCATGGAAATACCGTGAGGTGATTTTGTAAGGGAGTGGGAACACAAGTTTATATAACACTGCATTAAGGATGCACCACTACCGAAACTGACTGGAAATAAATTTCATGGAGCTTGTTGTTTCTGAGTACTTCAGTCATGAGAAAGGTGTTATGTACAATAATATGGTGAGAGGTAAAAAATCAGTGAGTTTGTTAAAGCACTAAGTCAGTGTTCCACTGTTAGAGGTGCTCAGAAAAGTCTGCAGAAAAGTATAACTGGGATTATCTGCTAAAATTTATCTTTTGCATTGTAAGAGTCTGTAAAGTGTTTAGAGGTCATTGCTGACACAGGGTAGAATCACGAAAATTGGCAAAACTTGGGAACTTTAAAATAATTTTTGAAAACACCATCTTATCCAGCAGTGCTGTAGTACAAACCCAGCATGTGTCAGTTTATGCTTACTGAGCAGTACTGTCACCTTGGGGTTCAAAGATCTGCCTTCTCTTCTTGCAAGTTTGTATTGTTACTCTCTTCTGCTTTATCTTTATGTACAAATATCTCATAATAAGTTTTTAAGGTGTCTGGTTAGAGAAAAGAGCAGATTGCTGAGTGCTGAAGGTATGCAGTGAGAATAGCATAGAGCAGGTGGGTCTGGACAGTTTTCTCTACTAGCTTAGGTGAGATTGAAATCTAGAGACTTTCACTTCCCTCTGTCCCTCTCTTTTCTTTTACCTTCCAAGTGACTGTTAGTAGTTATGAAAATTTGGTGGCTTGATCATAAAGACTGACATTTTCCTGATTAAACACAATTTGGTGGCATGTCGTCCTGTTTGAAGATAGCAGATAGGATGAGTTGTCTTCGTGGTTTTTTGGTTGTTTTTTTTTTACTCGTACAGTCATGACCAGTTTTGCCACTAGCAGCGGTGCAGTTCTGCAGCTGTTGTAGAAGAGAATTGTTCTGCCTTGCATCTAAAAATAAAACTTCTTTATTACTTTCTCAAAACTCAGTTGGATCTGCCAGTAGCTGACGATAGCGGATGAGACTACAAATTTCTTTGTTGCTTGCTTTCTGCAGACCTTTTCTGTGGTGAGGACAGGATGGGTCCTTTATAGACTGGGGAACTGCTGAGGTCCCTTTAGCAGGGTTCTGGAGTTCTGAACTCTAGCAGTGGTTAAAACTTACCACTGATGCTTTCCAGAGGCAAAAGATACCTGAAAGAGCATCAGTGCTGTACATCTGCACATCCTGGAAGATGTTCTACGTGGATATGCACACTCAAGGTTTTCTTCATGGCCTTAGAGGCTCAAAACTTCATTTGGTGTTAAATTGGAGCTTTTTTTGTAGAAACTGTTTGGTTTTTACCTTGTGTTTGCTATCCAAGAAGGATTCTCACTCAGGCTATGGTTGTGGTGGTTTTAGGATGGGAAGACTACCTGAGCACATAATTTAAAGCATGGGTTTGGATGCTTTTGACTTAAGCACTTGTACTTTTGGGAGCTGGAGTAACAGAAAAATAACTCCTGCAGGAGTAATTCTGTTTCCTTCAGTTGGGAGTTGGGGTAGTAGGTGCTTGGCCAAAGGAGAGTGTATAAAAATGGAGGAGGGTGGCAACTGGGAAGAATCAAATCAAGCCATTTGTGTTACTTTTTCACACTGAGTGCCTCACTCTTTGGGTTGCTTTGTACTTGAAACACGTACCCCAGAAGTGCCCAAAGGAACTAGAATGTAGGTAGATGAGGAAATCATCAGAATTCCATAATGTGAGGAATACAGAAAGGAACAGAAGAAATACTATGAAGTAGTGGAATGTGGTTGTTTCTATTTCTCACTGACTAGTAAGCGAGTTCAAACATATCCTCATTATAGTTTCCCTGTATGTTGCATGTGCTGCCAATATTATGCCTGTTAACTGTGTTGGCATGGCTCGGTTTTGTTAAAAATAATGTCTGCAATGCACCGTGACAATGGGGGTTTCTTAGAGTGCTTACAGTATGTTTTACTTCCAATGCATTTTACAAAACTTAATCCTTGCAACCTGCCTGTGTGGTTGGTAAATAAAGTGGTATGAACTCTGCTTTAGAGCTGGGGGAAAGAGCAAGTTGGAGAAGTTCTGACTTGCCCAAGGCCATGCAGGAATCGATATTTTGCCAGGATTGGAGCTTGGGACTCCTATACTTAGCATGTAAAGCAGTATCTGTCTTTCTGGAAGATAACCATGGATCTCTTCTGCAGAACTCTCCTGGGTGAGGGGTGGATTTTATGTTCAAATCATGCATCAGCAAAAGGAACATTCTGCTTTATTTGGAATCTGCTACATCAGATCTGCCATATGTCACCAGACTGAAAGTTGTGTTTGTTCGCATTGCAACTTCCATAACTGAGGGACTCCTGCTTGCTTGGCTTTGTACCCCAAAGAACCTGAGGCTCAGAGAGCTGTGCAAGAGGGTTTTTTAGTTCTGTTAAAAAGAGCAGCTTGATGTTGTGCACATGTGATAAGACTGTGTCGTTAAGTGATGGAATCTAATGGGACTATAATTGTGATTCTGTTAAGCTATGAGAGCTATTAACTCTGATTACATATTGTTCAGTTCTGTTATGAAAAATACTGTTCCCAACAGCCTTTGGAAGTGCATGTATGGATACGCCTGTATGATCATCAGATTGTGATCTTCTGGGGGTTTTGGGTATCACAAAGGTTGTGATAAAGGTTATTGGTCAATAACCAGAAGTGATTTATTTCTTTTGAGGTGTTTTGCACTCTGCAAGAAGTCGCATGTTTTCCATCTTTGGAAATCTAAGCAGGTTGCTTGTAAAACCTTCTTGGTTTGCGGATGACAAATTTGAATGTTGCCCAGGACTTGAATCTCTTACTTACAGAGGATGCTGCAGCCCAGTTAGCAAACTGAGGTGAAAATGCATCAGTTTGGGCCACTGATAAGAGACAAATTATATCACAAACTCTTAACGTGAAGTATTGTGGTGTATGAGAACCCTCCCTGTCTTGGGAAATGATATGTAAATATGATTCTAAAAAAATTTATGAAGTAGTGCTAGAACATGGTTGAAAATACTGATATTTAAACTGTCTGGGTTCAAGGAAGGAGAAAGTACTGAGGTGTGGAAAGGTTGCTTTATGTAAAAACTGTGTGATCAGTACTGAGTCTGCTCAGAAAAAACTGGACATAGAAGTCACTTAGCACATTAAAATTTTTTGTTATGTGCTTTTTTTTTGTCAGAAATGTTCAAAATCAGCATTTTAACCTTAAAATAACTACTCTTGTCAAGATTATTGTTTGTGTAGAAACTTCATGAATGTTTGTAACTCCATTAATCTGTCTGAATCTTTTCCTTGAATTTGTTGCCATTGCTTTATGTAAGAAAAAAAGGGTTTTGCTAGTTGGAAGACTGTTAGCAAGTTTAGCTTTGTTGGGCACATTATTTCTTGTGGAAGAAGATTCGGAGAGGTAGTGGCATGAAGATAAGAATTTTGAAAATACAGTTTCTCTCACTGAAGAGAAACACATACTGATTAGTATAATGAATAGAAACATATATAGAGAGAGGAGGTTTTAGTCCTGGTTAACAGGCAGTTGTTTCAGGTGTATTATGGACCTTAAAGCTCTGTAGGGCTTCTGAAGGAAGGCCAAACTCTAGGGAGAGTGTGTTACTCACAGGTGACAAAGGGCTTTTTCTTTGCACAGCCACAGGTCTATTCCTGTGTGCAAATAATTATATCAGCCCTCTTGCATCTGCTTCCTTGTAAGAAAAGCAAAATTGCTGATACAGCCTGGTCTGTGTACAGGTTGTAATTAAACAGGTGTAGAGATTCTGTGGTCATCCATATTTCAGATAAGATGAGGCTTCTTTTTTTTTCTTCTTTTTTTTTTTTNTGGATACATGAATAGAGCTTTTTGGTTGTTTTAAACCTTCTAGGACAGTTTTACCTCAGCCTGCTCTGGAAATTTTTATGCCAGTTCAAATCTGTGAGAGTTTTCTCCCAGAGATGCTGGTTGTGTTCTGGAGGTGCAGGTGTCTCCACTGAGAGCCATTTTTAACCACAAGCCCTCCTCTCTTGGAGTAATTCTTTCAGGTGTCTTTAGCATAATATTTAATCTAAAATATATAATAATTGTCCTTGAGGTCTTATTTATGCCTTTAAAGGTTTTTTTAAAATATAGAATATTTTTTGTGAGAACAAAGCTTTGATTATTGTCACTGTGTAATGAATGGTATAGATTATCAGTAATCAAGAAAGAGGTGAGAATTAGAAGGAATTGATACACCTGCAGTGAGATCTGTTCAGCACCTCAGTAGAGCTGTCTCAAGGTGTACAGATGTAGCTGATCTTTGGGTCTGTAACTGTTGTCAGACTCAAAATAACATTTTAAAAGGATGGGTTTCAGTGCTTAGGTTACCAATAATCAGAAAGTTGCACTTTGGATGCCAAAGGTTGATGCTCAGCAAAATGTTTTATAAAATAGGTTAAATAGGGATGGTGCTTTTACTTTGTATTTGTACAGAATTTAGTGCAAGGTCCAGTTCTTTTTGTGGGATTTGGAAAAGCATATTGATGAAAATTAAGTAACTTTTTGCGACGGTAGATCTGTTTATAAATTTGAATTGTAACTTATGAATGTTATTTATCTTAATTTTGAAAAAAAAATGCCTTCCTAAAATGTGTTTCTCAGTAACACATACCCAGTACCTAGACAAGGAATAACATAAAACTCACAGCAGTGTGTAATATTATTTTACATGACTGACATGACTGTCCTAAGATTTGTATTGAATTGGATAAGTCTCTCTTGTAAAAATGGTCTAACTTATGATTATAACTTGATTAATATATGCTTCTGAGAGTAGCTGAACTGTTAAAAGCTATCACAGTGCTTTTGTGCAGAATAAAGCACGTGCTGGGTAGACTGTGCTGACAACCAGTGCAGTTGAAAAATGTGTGCTCCAGATATCAGAGTATAAACAAAAGCCGAGCAATGAGGTGTGGTGCTATGCTCGAGTCTTTCTGAGAAGGTTTGGGGGGCAGCAAGGCTCTACCAAGTTGTCTGCACACCTTCCTTCAGTTTATCAATCAAATGTTTCTCTAAGGGAGATTTAGAGCCCTTCTGAAAATGTAGTAACATCAGGTGCTTTCAGCCTGGGTGGTGGTGTGCCAGGTGGGGCCAGTTGTGCTCACGTGAGTCGGAAGTGCCAGCTCCAAGGAGCAGCACTGAGGAGTTGCAGCACCTGTGGCAAAAGAGTCGATGGAGGGGACCACAGGAGTGTTTGTGGAGGGATCAGTGTGGGAGAAGAGATCTGGAGCCGGGAGGCTGACAGTGACTAAACCACGTGGAAGTTAAGACAAGCATGAGGACTTATTAGTTTTCAACAGACATAGGTGCAGTCGTGTTTGCAGTAGTGTTAAGGGTGGATTGGAAGAAGATACAAATGTTCATGCGCTGAGCTTCAACCTCTTAGTTCCTTTCTTCCTTCCTTTTTTACCAGTGTGTCACTTTATTTTCTTTCCTTCCCTGTCCTCCATGGGGGAGGGGGAGAAAAGGCACTAATTATTTATAAGTGTTAGTCATACCCAGTCATTAAGCTTAGTCATTACTCAGGACTGTGCATTTGATGGTTAGTAAAAATCAAAACGAAACCTGATTTTGTTGAAAAGCTTTCTGAATTCAAGGTTATAGGTGTGAAAATAATTCTGTTTCTGTGTTCAGACTAACTGCAAAAGCAGAGCCACTTAATAAATGTTGCTATCAGCCAAATGGCGTGTAATATCATGTCCCCGTTGATGGTTTGTATTGAACTTGCAGGCGTAGTGTTTGGCATATTCTCAAAGCAGAAGAATTCAGCATGGGCAGTGAGAGAGGCATGAACTCACAGAGGAGGATGTGGAGGGAATGTTTGTGCTGAGGCTGCCCTGGGGAGCTGTCAGTCAGTGGAATTGTCCAGCTCCGGGTGAAAAAGGTGGCATCAGCTAAAATTACAAAGAGGGAATGCCTTGAGTAGGGCATTCACAGTGGGGAGAAGTTAAAGAAAGGTGTTCTTTATGGCTTCTCACGGACTTAGTTGTTTTAGGCTGTTGCATTCTGAAGGAAGAAAACATTGATTTAAAGCATTACTCCTCATTAAGTATTTCTGTACAGACTGTGGTAATAAATGCAAAGTAACTTGGCCATTCCCATTTCTTCAGGTGCTTGAACTGCACTGATGTTGACACACCTTGGTACAAACAAACTGTCACAAATGAAGACAGGTTGAGTTTTAAAACTTCCTATTTAAAATAACAGATGTAAAGAATTAGTGACACTTCATTTTGTGTCTTCCTTTCTCAACCCCAAATCTCATTTTGCTATAATTGCTTTGTTGTTTGATCTAAGTATATTGAAATTAATGGCAGAGTCATGTCTGAATTGCTTGGAGATCAATAATTAAAGCAATTGGTTTAGCTCTTGATAGTGCTTTTCTTAGCTGTTTCGACATCAGACAGATTTGTGTGATGATTGGGTTGCAATTTGACAGAGCACTCGGGTGTTTTAGCTTTGTATGCTTGACTAGAAAGGAATGTTAACACACTTTCAAGGAATATAGCTTTCCAGAGAAGTCAAAATAGTTTCAAATCACTGTTGTTGAAGCATTTGTCAACTGTTGCTATATAAATTGATGTGTTTCCCAGAACAATTCTTACACATCTCTTCAAATGAGCAGGTAAGATTTTTTACATATGGGATCACTCTTAGGTGCAGTCTTTTTGACATTCCAACATGACATTATTCCTTTAACTATATTCTTAAAAGGTTTGTGAATCAATACTTTACAAATGATTCACTTCTTTACCTCTTAGACAGTACAGTTCAGTTGTGTAGTTTGAAACTGAACTCTTACATAGTAAGAGTAAGCAAAAGCTTTTAAAATGAAGTTGAGTTTTTTGTCTGTTGACTCTTCTGTAAGAACAAGCAGTTTTTCATAACGTGAACTTTTGTACTTGGTCTGTACAAAATGCACTTTCTGTGCACTGCAGTGAGGATTCTTGAGGATATTTGCAAATGTATCTTTCACCTGTGTTGACAACAATCATAAATCAGCTGTTGAAGAATTAATATTTCTGAGACTGTAAGGGTTGGTTGGAATCTGTGTGTGCAGGTTGGATAGAGTAGTGGTAGCCAACAGTGGAGTGCTGCACTTGGATGTTGTATCTTAACTTTTAGGCACTGTGTCTGGGGAGAATTCTCCTTTACTCCAGAGTGACATGAGTTGAAAAGGAAACGGAATTTGCTTTTGTAGTTCTTGTCTAAAACTCTGTGCCGTGCCAGTTCTCAGTGCTTGTCAGGAGAAACTCGAAGTATTTTGTATTAGAGATGCTCTGATGACCTGACAATCATGCCATGTTTTTTTTCATGTTAAGTTGTAGCTCACCTTCAGTGCAGCAGGTGCTGAACATTTAACAGGTCATTTCATTGAGCACAGTGTGTCCTGTGTGCTCAGCACAGCTGTGTGCAGAACCTCACCCTCACAGCTTTGGGGTGCCCATTACTCTGGAGCAAGGCATGAGGGAATTGATGTTGCTCCAGTGTGCTGGACAGCTCTGTCACAGCCTGGCAGTTCTGTGGAGCTCGCAGACCTGCAGCTCAGCAGGGAACGTATCTACTACTGCCTGGTGTTGGTGCAGCCTCACCTCCTCGTGCCAGTGCAGGGCAGCCACTTCTGGAGCAGCTGCAGTCTCACATGGTCGTGGGGTCATTTTGAGCTGTTGGGTTTGCTGAGGCCTCCTGATTCCTGCACTGTGGGGACTTCTCCTTAGGCACTGTGCTTATCCATGTGGAGCTAAGGCATCTTTATAGAAATTACAAAACAACCACGTTTGTTGATGAAACTTGAAAGCTCAGATTGCTGATGTGGTGAAGGCTTTGGCAAGAAAGTTCAAGTAGAATTTTTTCTGGACTTAAGCACCTAAACTTAAGTATATTTAATGTATGCTTAAGAGTGGTGCACATTTCTTCTCAGGTACAAGTAGTGTGTCTTCAATAACATCTAATCCACACCTTTTACCAGCTACAGTTCTGTGCTACTTGTCTTGATTTGTAATGCCTGTTTCTCATGAGTTGGTGTATAGCTGGTCCTTCATAATCTGCTGCTGCTTATCTGGTTTGTTACAGAGGCTGCTCTTTAATGTGTGTAAATAATTCTAAATCTGCTAGAAATTATCTAGTGTTAGGGAAGATTTCCTTAATGGCCCAGATATTCATGGAGCTGCAGTGGACTAGTAGACTTCAACAGGTTCTTTCTGCTTTCCTTGGGCTTTCATTCCTTTAGAGTGGGAGTTTTTTCAGGTGGATCAGTTACTGGAAGAGGAGGAATGATGGATGGTTGGACAGCACTGATGTCAGTACCAGGTTATCTTTTCCTTTTCTGCAGTAAGGGACCCTGTCACAAATACCAGTTATTCTGAGAGCCCTTCCTGTAGCTTGTATTGGCAATTGTCTTTTTCTCCAGCTTTCTCCGTGGTATTCCAGCATTTTTGCATTGGAAAAATCATAGGAGCTTGGTCCTTTTATAAGGGTTTTGTCATTGTGAGGTCCCTGTGTAACCTGATCCAATCAGTTACAGATCCTGGACTCGGCCCCTTTGCTTTAGATGGTTTTTGTGGTGTGTGTGATAACTTGCATAACCTTACACACATTCACTTTCTCTTTCATTGCAACGAAATCTCTTCTGACAATACCAAAAGGATTCTCTCATAAAGCTCTTTCCTGCTAATATGGCACAGCCCACTTAGGATTACTGTCAGGTTTTTCTGCCATGTCAAATGTTTGCAGCATCTTGCCACAAATGAGTGTGTGCTCAAGAGCTTCAGGCCCAAAGGGCTTTGACGTGAAGATAACCTCTTAGTGAACTTCCCTGGCAGATCTAGTTAGGATTTGAAGGTTTGTCAGTGCACTGTATGATCAATAACCTCTTTTTCTAGAGGTGTTTGTAGGGACTTTGGTTTTCTCTGGTTGTTCTTTCAGGCTTGGACATTGTTTCTGAGCACCAGTATGTGTGTCTATTGATTGTTTGCTGCCTAACAGTTCTCTCTGACCCCAGTTGTTTTTTCTTGGGAAATTTATAGTTGCCTTTTTACTTTAAGAAGAGAATTTCCTCAGGAGACTAGGAAAGGATATTCTTCATGCACTTTCAATACCATACATCCATTAATTCTTCTGTTACGTCTCAGAAAAAAACAGCTTGTTAAAAGTCTAGATTTTTAGTGATGGTTCTGACTTGATCTGGATTAACCATGAACTACATTGTGGGTAACAAGCAATATCTGTAAGCTTGAACCTTCTGTTCTTCTGTTGAGTGTCTGCATCAGAGGAGAGATGATGTCACTTGGGATCAGGTGGGGTCTTGTGTAGGGTTTGTGTTTCACAGGTGAGAGTTTTGTCCTTGCACACTGTTAAGCCCAGTGAGCACGAACACACCTTGCTGTGTCCTCCCATCAGGAGCTTGCTAAAGTCCAGCTCCTATAAATATTATTAATCAAGATTTACCAGTAAAAACTGGTAACAAAACAGAAAACCGTTTTAGTTTGCTTTATTTTTTGGATTTAGGGGTTCTTTAGCAAGGAAGTTGTATGTCTTTGGAATTACACAAATAATCAGTGGTCTGCAAAGACTACAGAATATTTTATTACTTTTCCTTGTCATTCTGGTAATTTTTTTCTTTAATCTTTGTTAAGCCAAGCCACGTTTCAAAGAACGAAGGAAGAGGGAAACATTAGGGAAAAAAGTCTGATTTGTGTTTTTCTGATATGTTCAATGGCCAGAACTCTTCACTTTTTATTCCATTACATGATTTTACACGTTTTATTAATCTAGAAAACACTAACAAAGAAAAGAACCCCAAAACACAACACTTAGTAAATGGAAATATCATGAGCAAATGGAATTACAAATAAGCAAGAGGCAAAGACGACCTTGCAGAATCGTGCAGCTACAGCACATAATGATGGCATTTTCCATCCCAGTCTTGTAAACAGGATTGACCTGGGAAAGTCTTCACAGCGAGAATATGTGAGGTGACCATTATACTGGTCAGGAACACAAGTCTTTTTGGCATCAGAAACAACCAAGTTTTGTTAATCCTTCATTTGGAGCCATGATAAATTGTTTAATTCAAACTAAAATATGAACCTCTTCCAGGATTCTCTTAAGCATCTAACTTCTAACAAAAATGGTAATTAATTTTAATTTTAATTAGGTTTTAATGAGAGACTTGGGAAGAATTCTTGAATGTTTGCATTTTTAATAGTGAATATGATTTTAGAGCACACGTGATCAGACTTTCTAGGAAAAAGAAGGCGGAAAGATATTTAAAATGGCCAAGTTTTGTTGTCACCTTTTTCTAATTGAACGTTTCCAGTGATGTTTATTAGCTGTTTGATCTCAAATAGTAATTAATCCATTAATCCAGGAACAAAAGCCTGGTTGATAAAACAGAAAGATGTTTTCCATCTTTAAATATGTTGCTGGATTTAATTGGAAACAGTGAGATAAGTTATACAGTTCTAGCTGTCCTCTAGTACCTGGTAGTCAGGTCTGACCTGGTTCATTCAGCATTTGCAGCCTTATGCATTGGAGCTTGAGGTTATGGTACTTACCTGCATTTAAATATTTAAAATGTAGATTTTGGAAAGAAATTTCTTTTTCTACAGATGTGGTTGTCAGTCCTTCCTCTTCTTCACTGTCACGTGTTGTTAACTGAGATTCATGGATGGATGGAGGGAGGGGGTGTTACAGCCCCACAGTGATTTTGTTAAGTAGGAGATAAGTGGGACTTTGTTTTTAATTCATAATTGAGTTACCTCCAACAACCCTTCTGAACTTCACTGAAAATCCACTTAAAGCCAGCTTGGCTATAGTTTTGGGTTAGTGAGTTCCTTTTATAGCTCATTGGGTTGGAAAAGAGTCTGTAGTTGGACTGGGGCGAGAGAAGCTCAGAGAGCAGCTCCATCTCCCTTTTTAAAGAATTCCCATCAAGCTGGAGGGGTCTTTTGCGTTCAGTCAAAACTTCCTTGCCTGCACACTGTACCACTGGAGAATTTCTGCACAGAAATTTCAAGTTCATCACATTCTGAGTTTTTACACCTTTTCCAAAGTCGCCCAAACACCAACAAGCTAAGATTCCAAGCAGGTAAAATGTCTCATGTCACCATACTGTGATTAAAGTTTATGCAAGACTGGTCAGATGGTAGTAATTGTCTTTATGTTTGTATGTAGCCCTTGTGCACAGGAACTTATCAGTGGTAGAGGCTGACTTAATGACATGTTAGAAACTATATATATTAAAAATAACTGTGTATCAAATTTGAGTGGGAAAGAACTATGTAAATAGTGACAGATATAAATATGGCTTTGTATGAGTTACTTTTTTATTATGACTTCAATACTTGAAAGAAGTACTTCAGGCTTCCCGTAGTTAGAAATCTAACAGGGTAGTGCTTAGAGTCAGGGTTTGAATCACAAATGATTGTTTTGTCTGTCTGCTGCCAAAAACTGAACTTTCTTGATATGTTTTCTAAAGCTCCCATTAATATGCTTTTCAACTGTCTGTTCGAGCAGTTGTGTTATGTTAATGTGTAGGCATGTTCTAATTTTGCATGTAGCTCAGGGAGAATACTTCATTGTTCAGATGTTGTGCTTGAGCTTCAGGGGTATTGAACCTTCACTTGGTGGATATTTCCCCTCTTTTCTCTCTCATTCGTATTTTGGGGAGCAAAGCAGTAAGTTGACAGTGCTGGTGTGTGGTGCAGACAGGTTGCTGTGCCTGATGGGTGTCAAGGTGGACACAGGGGCAGGTATCACAGAGCTCTGGGCCACTGCCTCATGCCATAAAAGTCTCATCTGCAGGGAAGCTGCTTTGACTTGGTGCTTTCAAATAACTTCAGGCACTTTTGCATTGAGAAAGAAATTTAATTATACACACCTCCTCTTCCAAAACTAGGTTTAGTATTTCTAATATTGCTTCTGTAAGGAAAAAATATCTAACTCTAATCTCTTCTTTGAAGAATTTGATTGGCACATTAACTTTAGGGTATCTTAGGGAACACACAAACTGGTGAATTTTAGGAAAAAGTTTGTTATGGGGTGTCAGTATAGTTCTGTGGCATTTAAGGACTTCTGAAAGCTCGGCCATTGGCAGTTGCATGGGGCCTTTTCAGTTGCTAGAAGCTAAATAGTACTCAACAAGCCTTAATATTTGATGTTGACTTGAAAATAGCTCCTCTAATCAGATTTGCACTGTACTGATGTTTTCAGTTATAATAATATTGAAGATTTCCATCAGCTTCAGCTGATTCTTAGGAGGGATGACAAAAATGGGGCAATGTGAGTCCATTTCCCAAGATTTTGTGTTTGCACATTGAAGAGGATGCCAGGTTCTGTTGATGCAGGACTGAGGTTGATGTTGTAGCAGGTCGTTCTCTAGTCTTCAAAATGTTCAGTTTCTGTGTCTTTTGTCAGTAGCCCCCTTCCCTCAGTGTTAGGCTGATGGTGAAAAAGTAGTGATGGTTGCAGTGAGCAGCCCACAGGATTAAGCTCTGTGTTCACTATTGAGGTCTTTAAGTTCTCCTAAGGTGTGGTGGAAGTGGTGGTGGTGTGTGCCTTTGTTGTTTTAAAGGAAATACTTCTCCCTACATAAGTTACAGGACAGACCTTACTTTTTGGAATGGCATGGAAAATAGTTTCTTGAACCTGACAGCTAAACAAAGAGTTTTTACTTCTACAGTCTGCAAGATAATAAGTTTTCCCCTTTCCTACAGCAAAACACTTTGAGGATATTTGCTTCTAGATATAACCCTTGTCCATACCACTTTGTGCGTCCCACCTTAACACTTTCAAGTAAGTTGTGATGGAAGGTGACATTTTGGATGTAAACTAGTTTAACACCTCTATGTGACTCTGGTTCATTAAAAGAGAGTTAATGTAGAAAATGTAAGGAAAAAAATTAGGGGCAAGTCAACTAAGGCTTTTCTTTTGAACTCATTTTTGTAGAAATCAGTATATGAATTTTTGCAGTTTACTTGTAAAACTGTCCAAGAAAACTGCTTAAGGCGTTGTCTGTAAACATTTCAGCACTTGACCAGAATAGAAAAGCAAATAAAAGCTTAATTCTTTTGAAGTAGTCATGCTCTGAGATGCAATAGACCACATCTCCAGATATTGTTGGGGAGCGTGTATGGGCTTTTGATTCACTGAACAACACTTAAAGAAAACTTTCTGATTTCACTAGTGCCTCTTGATTTTCATGGTGAAGGTTCTTCCTGTAGCTGCTCAGAAAAGGCGACTAATTCTGGGTGTCCAGCTTGCTTCCTTAGGTGGCTTTTTCAGTACTGATGAGGTCCTGAGGCTCTCAGGGACTGAGTGAGGCATGCTGAATGAAGGAGCTCTTGGCAAACAGTTCATGTTGTCCAGATCCTGTTTGTGCCTTTGAGGAAGAGAGAATCACATCTGAAAATCTGCCTGTTAAAATCTGGTTCCCTACAGCTACCCAGTGGGGTTAAGTGTATTGATCTGAGTGACTGAGCAGGGAATGACTTCCTCATTTCCCTCTCTGTTTTATTTTTCATTTGGGGTGTAACATGGCACAGTGCAGTCTGTTGCTGATGCACATGAGAGAGATTATGATTTTATAGCCACTTTCATTACTAAATTGGTTATGGGAAATTAATTTAGAACTTAGACAATTGTGTTGCTGTTGATGGTGAAGCCTAGGTTTGATTATTTTTCTTCCCCTCTTAAAGACAAACTAACAGGAATCTTGCCTAATGGCAGGATTTTCTTCTATTTGTAGTGTCTCATAAAACAAATTTCTTAGTAAAAAGCAGGTAGGATTTTTACAGGATTACTCATTTTAACTTCCAGTCACATGGAATATTTGTGGTTGGGGCAGATACAACTTGCTGTGTTCTGATGCACACCATACTGAGCATTTAAATAGAGTATTTCTGAAATTAAGCTATTCTAGACAAAATGCCATAATGCACCTGGATATTTTGCTTTTATTCTAAACCTCTTTTGTTAGCTGCCTAGTCCTTCAGCAGTACATTAATTCCATGTGTACCCAACTTGGATTAAAAAAACCAAACAGAAAAGCGTGTTCTTTGATAATTGCAAAGGCTGTGTGTTCCTTGACCACTCTCTGTTTTGCAGGCATGGTCCTGGTGCGCAGTGAGAACGGGCAGCTGCTGATGATCCCCCAGCAAGCCCTGGCACAGATGCAGGCACAGGCACATGCCCAGTCTCAGCCTCAGAACACTCTGACTCCTCGTCCTGCTACACCTACCAGTGCACCCCCCGTGCAGATATCCACAGTGCAGGTCAGTCCAGCCACTTGTGCTGCTAAAAACTGTTTTGTTCCCTGCGAAGAATGCACTGGAAAGTAAGGTGTGATGTTAGTGATTTGAGGAAACCATAGATCTAACTGGGATATGCAGGCTTTTTTAGATTCGTAGAATCTCAGAATTGTTAGTGTTGGGAAGGTGTTGGAAGGGGCCTTAAAGCTCATCCAGTTGCTGACGTGGGCAGGGGCACCTTCCACTAGACCAGGCTGCTTCAAGCCCCATCCCAACATGGCCTGAAACACTTCCAGGAATGGGGAGTCACACCTCTCTGAGCAACCTGTGCTGGGGCCTCATCACCCTCAGAGCCAAGAATTTCTTCCAAATATCTAATTAAATCTACTTTCCGCAAGGCACAGGAATTGCATTTTGTTCCTAATTCTGTTACAGCTTGGCTGTTACTCATCAAAAATATTTTTACATATCTGAATCTCATTAAGTTAAAAACTTTGATATAAAGAAGACCATATATGGTTAATGTGTACAACTCTTCTCCCCAGAATAAATACAAGACTAAAAGAAAAAAATTGTTATGGATAAGTGTACACTGAGATTTTGACAGCTGCATTAAGTTCAAGACTGAAAATCTTTCTCGGAGTTTTCTAGTGATTCAGATGCATTCTTTGATATTTGTAATAATGCAGAATCAGAGCACCAGGTAAAGCAGGTGGTATTTAACTGTAGGCACTGATGTGTTTGATTTTTTTTTCCTCTTCCCCAGGCTCCAGGAACGCCCATTATTGCACGACAGGTGACACCAACTACCATCATCAAGCAAGTGTCTCAGGCTCAAACCACAGTGCAACCCACGACGACGCTACAGCGTCCCCCGGTTGTGCAAGTGAGTGTGCAGGGAAGTAATGTGTGCAGGAGCCTGCCAGGCACACAGGAAATGCAATTGCTCAGTGCAGGGAGGGAATGCCTTTTGGATTAGCCTTTCTAAAGTATCTGCAGGTCTCAGTGTGTATTTTGGATGTACAGGTATAATTTTTTTGTATGTATATTGTTGTTATTTCATACTACACCTATACATATCTCTATTTAAAGGTATTGTGTTTGTAGTTTGTACAGTGACAGAGCTGACTAAAATAAAATACCTTTATGCTTTCTGCTTAAGGGAAATGACAAGAATTCCCTTTGGATTTGGGGCTGTGGTGTTATTCCTGTGATGGATCTGCAGTCCTCTGAATTCTGCAGCAAAATTTACAGTTGCTAAGATGACTGACTGCACTGGCAGCCTTCTCTTCCCGAAGCCTTCTCCTTTTCACATGAGTCTCTGCTTTGGCCTGTGTGCTTGTGGAGACTGATAACTCACAGAGAGACTGATGTCAGTCTGGGCTGGCCTCTATTCATTTTGGGCTCGCTTGGAAATTTTATTTGAGATGTTGAGAGTTTATAAAACAGTGCAAGAGTGTGAAATTCTCCGCATGGCGTCCAGGCAGCAATGATACAATATCATTGCTGTTGCCTAATCTGTCTCACTGTGCTTTCTTCATCCTTTGAGTAGACAGGATTAGAGAGTTTTAATTTAAAACATGCAGGTTTTGCTATGCATCCAGTTAACCTTTTTCCCCTCAGAGAGCCTTTCCCTATGCCAGTGATCTTTCTAGATCTAAGAGTTAATTTACCTAACTGAGTCTCCTTAATTTGCACTTCTGTTATACAAGACAAAAAAAAACCCCAAACCCCACCATCATTCCATCTGCATATTTTGTGCTGTAATGAGTACACCATGGACTTCATTTATCCTGATTTCAAAAAAAATGAGACAAATGAAATCCTGTCTCCCTTAGCTTCTCCCAAAATACCAATGAAGTTAGCTTTGGCAGCAGAGGAGCCTCTTTTCTTGTGCATCTTTATATAAAGAGCAAGTTTACAAATGATTTGTGAACATTCTGAGTGTCAGCTGTAGCTTGGTAGGAATTTGTCTCTCAGACAGGGCTGTTGTTAATAATTAGACTGTTGGAAGCCCATGAATGAGCTGTGTATGTGAGAAGATCTTGCTTGCAGTGGTGATTCTTTGGAGCTGATATTTCTACTTCAAATTACCAATTTGTCTACAAAACTAGAAAAATGTTTTGTCCCATTGTTCATCACAAAGACCTCCATAAGACCCAAGCTTTTGTGTCAGTTGTGCTTTTTAGAAATTCCTCCCTTTGGAAGTGGCATTTAATGAAACAGGCAAAAAGAGAAATTGAATTCACAGGAATTTAGCACTTGTTTTAGCTGAGTTTTGAAACGCCACTGGCTGAGATTGTGTTTATGATATTCTATTCAGTGACCAAAAATCGCGCAATTTTTGATCAACTTTTGGAATTCCCGTTTCGAATGTTTGTAGTGCCATCTGGTGGCCGTTCCCTTCCACTGCACCAGACCGCACATGAGCGACTTATTTATAGCAGCTCTGAAAGGTGTTGTGCTGCCCTGTGCCTCATTCTCTGTTTGGTGGCTCAGGAAAACAGGCTCTCGCTGCGTTACAAGGAGAATAATCTTGTGTTTGTATTCTCTGCAGCCTCAGATTGTTCTGGGTGGTACTGCACAAACAACCACGTTGGGGACAGCAACAGCTGTACAAACTGGAACTCCTCAGAGGACAGTGCAAGGGACAACGGCCACCTCCACTGCTGCCACAGTAAGATCCTGAGAAATGTAACATCTCTTTTTGTTCACTCACACACGCATGGTGTGCATATATACACACACATGTAAACACAGATGGGAGTGGAGATCAGTAAAGATGCAGGAATTCTGTGAGCTGTTGACCTTGAAAAGGTAAACTTCAATAGAACCATATCATTTACAAGGTGTGGGTACAGGTCACTTGAATTTTGGTAGGTGTCAAAGTGGTTTTGCTTCTGTAACACTATTAAAGTACTCATTAAAAAATAGATGTATATTATGGAACAGTGAATTGTTCAGCACTGTAGAGGAGAATCAGAATGAGAAGGGATAAGAAATTGGCACTGATTGATTCAAGCTGCATGTTTCCAGGATTGCAAAACGGGGAGAATCCATGTACTATGCACTGTGAAACAACAGCTTTACTATTTTTTGTCCTGCTAAAACACATATTTTCCCATACACAATGTGCCATTCTTAAAATACTTGGTGTGTCCTGATTTCACAAAGAATCACAATTCCTCAAATTTTGCTAACAAAAATGTACAATACTTCATACAAGTGTATGAAGAAAAATAATAATTTCAGTCTGTTTATGTTTTAAGTGCTGAGGGACACTTATGTATATTACTCTGCACTGATGAACTAAAGGACTTTATTTCATGGAGTGTATGGTCAGATCATGTGTTAAGAGGAGTTTGTCTTCCTTTCTCTGACTGTTTTCCTTTTACCCTTCTTTCTAAGGAAACTATGGAAAATGTGAAGAAATGCAAAAACTTTCTGTCCACATTAATAAAACTGGCATCATCTGGAAAACAGTCCTCAGAGACTGCGGCTAATGTGAAGGAATTAGTACAGAATCTGCTGGTGAGAAAAGTTAATCAAAAATTGTAAAATACAGCATCTGGGCAAATTCAGACTCAAATTGGTGTTTTGTGTTTGTTTTTTTTTTTTTTTTTTTTCAGAGGATGGAGTTTATAAAATCTGAGCTAAATCAAATTAACTTTGCCTCTTCTGAATTAAAATAGATGGATAAATTTTCCATTAAGTTTATAACTGAGACATTGCTGCTTATATTCATGCATGAGAACATGAGTTCATTTGGAGTGTGAGTAATGCAAGTAGTGACACTTTAAATTCTACATTTTGATAAAACAATTAATAAAAAGATACATTATGTACTTGAGGGAAAACACTACAGCTGGTGCCATATGTGACTGTAGGAAATCACAAGTTTTTACAAAAAAAAGGTAATTAACGTTGCCTGATACTAATGTAAAAGCTTGATGTATTTAATATTTGTGGAGAATACCAGTATTGCTTAGCCTACTTGATAGCAACCTTTAAGTTATGGTGAAGCTGTGTATTCCATCATGCAGTAACCAGAAGTCTTTAGGTCTTATCACTTGAAATTTGTAGTAAAGTTGGTTACTACCATAAAGCTGTTGGTTACTAAAAATAGTGAGGGATGATAAAATCACCTATTTTCAGTATGTTCCCAAGTCTTAATTTTCTTTTTTGGTGTTGGATAGCTGTAAAAATTAACTTCTACAAGTTTGTTCATTTGGATTTTCTGTTTTGAAGGATGGAAAAATTGAACCAGAAGACTTTACCAGTAGGCTGTACAGAGAACTTAATTCTTCACCTCAACCTTACCTTGTGCCTTTCCTGAAGGTAACTTATTTTCATTATTCTTTCTTTATCTCTGTGCTTATATGTTAGCAGCAATGAATGCAAGCACATTCTTTGCCATTACAGGTGGAATTCCAAAATTATGTTAAAGGAAGTTTTAAATGGTGCCTGGTTAGGCTTTTGCTCTCTTAAAAATACTTTTTGTGTCTTAGTTCCTGGAGTTTGTTGCTGTGGTTCATTGGCACAGTCAGTAATGTAACTTCTACCGTGGTGACACATAGTAGCTCTTTTGAGAAATCTGAAAAATTTTCTTGCTATGACTTAAACCACAAACCTATGAATTGACTTATTGCTCTCTTTTTAGTCTTAGAAAGCAAAGGGATTCAGTGATGTAGAAAATTGTACCTTCTGGGCAAGTTTTGCCTGTGCTGTAAACTGGTTTGGATAAGCAGGAGATGTGTCACCTCCCAATGATAAATCACATTTGACATGAATTTTATAGTAGTCGGACAAATCTCAAAATATATTTATTGCAAAACATTTACCATCGGTGAAATCAGCAGAAATACGACGGCATTGAATAGTAAGAATGTAACTGCTTGACTAATGTATGATTAAGGGATATAGTTGTAGGTGTGTGTTGACATTTCTGGGTTCTTAAATGCTTTTTCAACCTTGAGTTGTTCCTGAGGACAAAAATTGTTGCCATAAGAAAACAACTAATTTAAGAAGCCACTAAAACACTGTGGTCTCTGTTGAGCTGTTCTGAAATCTCCCCTGCTGCTCCCGTGTGACTTTTCAGCCACAGGATGACAGTCAAGGAAGGCAGCATGGGCTTGGGTTGTTAAATACATACCAGGGGTTCCAGGTGGGCTGCATAGCCTGGATGCCCGTGATATCCAAAAGGTGTTGTCCCTCTGTCCTGCTTATTAACTAAGAGCAGGTTGGTATTTCTGTGTTCTCACCTATCCTCAGGTGCACACAGACCCATCCAATGACTGAAACGAAACACGTCGCTTCTCCACAATTAACATTGCGTGAGCCAGGATTAAACAACTCAACAAAACTCTCTCCTTTCCCCTTTTCAGAGGAGTTTACCTGCCTTGAGACAGCTAACACCAGACTCTGCAGCTTTCATTCAGCAGAGCCAGCAGCAGCAGCCGACGACGCAGGCGACGATAGCCACGATCCCGTCGGCGGCGGCCGTGCTGCTGAGCTCCTCGGTGCAGCGCACGGCGGGCAAGGCCACTGCCACTGTCACCAGTACCCTCCAGCAACCCGTCATCAGCCTCACCCAGCCCACACAAGTTGGTGTCAGTAAACAAGGGCAGTCCACGCCGCTGGTATGTGAGCTGAAGTGCAGCGTTGGTTATTGCACAAGGGGCTTTTTGATAGTACTTCTTAAATTGGTGGTTTCGCTCAGTCAAAGATCTGAGGAATAAAAAGTGTAACTTAAGTTGCATCATGGTTAAAGTGCTCTTACGGTTTGTTCTTCCCAGCTGATTCTCAGATTATTTACAGTTCTTTTTTCTTTTCCTTATTATTTGCAGGTTATCCAACAGTCTCAAAAAGCAGGGGCATTGATAAGGCCTCCACAAGTAACGTTGACACAGACACCCATGGTGGCATTGCGGCAACCACACAGTCGTATTATGCTCACTACTCCTCAAATCCAACTGAATCAACTTCAGACAGGTAAGAGGTCAAGATTCTTGTGATATGCCATATTTGATAGCACTACCTGAAGTGTGGTTTAGGGATTGCTGGCCCAGAGAAGCTGTTGATACCCTCATTCCTGGAAGCATTCAAGGCCAGACTGAATGGGGCTTGGAGCAGCCTGGTCTAGTGAAAGGGGTCAGAGGGGTTGGAATGAGATGATCTTCA
Organism: Cyanoderma ruficeps; assembly: GCA_008694505.1. Lineage (NCBI taxonomy): Eukaryota > Metazoa > Chordata > Aves > Passeriformes > Timaliidae > Cyanoderma > Cyanoderma ruficeps. Next base: position 7,077,383 of record VZDJ01000175.1, read on the forward strand.
AGGTCCTTTCCAGCCCAAACCAGTCTGTGGTTCTGTGAATGTCAGTTCCTAAGTGCCCTGTTTGTACTAGTGCTAAAATCTTCCAGTGTGTAATGCCATAGTGGCTGGGGGTACAGATCTATCAGGGCAGCATGGACAGAGAAATGGTTTGGAATTGCATGTGCAGGGTCCTGTTTTCACCTGGGTGAAATGCTGACAGAAGCTATTGAGGTCAACTCTTTGTACGAGACCTATTGCCACAACAATCTGTGACTGGCTTGCACATGTGAACTCTTACTGATGGAGTACAAATCCTGTCTGTCTTCTTGCAGTACCTGTGGTAAAACCAGCAGTATTGCCTGGAAACAAAGCTATTGCCACTGTTTCGACACAAGTAGCTGCTGCTCAGAAGAATAAACTGAAAGAACCTGGGGGAGGCTCTTTTAGGTGAGGAACTGTATGTTTGTGCATGTGCTGCTTGGGCAGCTGAACTCAGGCCTTCCTGCTGAATCCATCTGGGGAAACTCTCAATAACCTAGAGGTGGATTTTCTGGGGGCAGGTTCGCTTCTTCATTAACGACTTCAACAAACAACGCTGGACATACTCGTGCCAGACTGGTTTTAGCATTTAGCTGGCACTAAACCTCATAAACAATTCCTGCCCAGACAAGCAAGTGGAATTCATTCCTTCCCTTCTCCCAGCTCTGCTTGAGTTACTCGGATGTACAGCCTGTCCTTGTGGTGAGGGCAGATTATTACTGTTCTGTAGTCATGATTCGTCTGGTCTCTGGTTTCTCAAGATGTTGAAACATTACATAAGAAAGGATCTTGCAAAAAACAGGAAGTACAAAATTAGTGCTCTTGGAAGTCAAAGCAGTAATTTCTCATTTACAAACAAATGAGTTGTATTTTATCAAAGCAGATAAAGCTTTGATTAAAAAAAACAAATAAAATGTAAAATTAAGTATTCAGGTTTATGGTGGAATTCATTATGTGCAGCTGTGGTATCATATAGCAGTGTGTGCAGATAAGCACTAAATGTTATGATTATAATAAATTTTCCTTCCATTAAGGGATGATGATGACATTAATGATGTTGCATCAATGGCTGGAGTCAACCTGTCAGAAGAAAGTGCTCGGATATTGGCAACAAACTCTGAGCTCGTGGGCACATTAACAAGGTCCTGTAAAGATGAAACCTTCCTTTTCCCAGCACCTTTACAAAGAAGGATATTAGAAATAGGTATGTTCTTTTATCTTGAACATTAATAAAAACAAATTTCACTACTCTTAGGTTTAATTGAAGGCATTTTGCATAGAAATTAGTTTGAATAATTAAAAGTTGCTGGAGTCATTGCCTTCTGGTTTTTTCTGGTATATTCAAATGCTTGTAGGAAATCATTTGTGTTATGAAAAGAAGAATAGTGTTAAGGAATAACAAACATAGATTTGCCTTCTAAAGTGATGGCAATTCAACATCAAAACTACAGTCTGGCTGAAAGTCTGATTGTACTAATAAGGTGTAGTAAGCATGACACAAACAATGAAATAAGTCCAGAAGGACTTCTGTCAGCTTTACTTAGTAATTTAGAATTGATGGTGGAACAAATAGCAATGTTAAATTCTTTGTTACACTGTAGTACACAGCGTTTATTAATAGATTGTCAATTTTGTTAAACTAATATGAATTTTAATATGTGTGTAATTTCCTGTTTAAGCCTTGTCTGAAAAAAACCTGCAAATCATATGTAGAAAAAGGGATTTAAATTTCTATGACTGAGATTTTACTCATATTTAATTGTATTGTAAAATGACTTTTCGCAACCCACTTGTGTTCTGATTGTAGGTAAAAAACATGGAATAACAGAAATCCATCCTGATGTAGTTAGCTACGTATCACATGCTACACAACAAAGACTACAAAACCTCGTGGAAAAACTATCAGAGACTGCTCAACAAAGGAATATTTCCTACAAGGTAACTGTATTTAATTGCTCAACTCAAATGGCAAAATTGCACAAATTCAGCAGGCTGTGGCATTGACTGTAATGCAGGAGTTCAGGTGTTCTTTGTTCTGTGAAATCAGGTTGTTTATTCTCTTTGACTGATTCACCTTCCATTAAGATATTAATACACATGGGTGACTGGAACTTTTCAGCTTGCATATACAAAATGATTTTTAAAACAAATGCAGAGAAGCTGAGCCCTCCCCTTTATTTATTATGTCAAATGTTGAGTGTGTGAGTGATTGTAGAGTCAGACAGATAAAAGCACTGCTTTGAATTCCCAGGAGACTGCTATCTGACAGATGTGTGTTCCTAATAGATGCAAATGCCTGAGCAGCGTTTAAAAAAACCACACAGCTCTGTGAAATACGTTTGAGAGGTTAAAGCTGTGATGATATTAGTTTAGAAGTCAAAATCTGATGATTCATGGAATAGAACAAAATGCTTTTAAGAGTTCTAGCTGGTTTGACTGGTGTAAATATACTCCTGCTATTTGTCTGAAAAGGACAAAGTGAACACCGGAGCTTTGAATGTGCATGTTCTTCCCCAGTACAGTACAAGTTAACAGCTTTGTTTTTAAGGGAGTAATGAGAAACACGTTTGCTGTATTTTCAGGATGATGAAAGATATGAACAAGCAAGTGACGTTCGGGCGCAGCTCAAGTTCTTTGAACAACTTGATCAAATAGAAAAGCAGCGTAAAGATGAACAAGAAAGGGAAATTTTAATGCGCGCAGCAAAGGCAAGTGCTCGGCTTTCACACGTGTTTGCAAAATGTCATTTTTGACATCAAAACCGCAGAGTTTCTCTTCATTCTAAAACACTTGCAATGAAGGGGAAAACTGATCTTCAAAGATGGAACTTGATGAATGCGTTCTTAACTAGAGTTTAGTTTTGCTTTTCATTGTAAAGAACGGGAAACAGCTTCTTTGCCACTCTCATTGCATATTCCCAAATTAAATGGAGCCTTGAATTTTAGTTTTTGCATTTTGCTTTGGCAAAGAAAGATTAATTTTATAGTTTGGTGGTACTCTTAAATGTAATAGAGAGGTTCCAGGTATTTTGGAGACTAAAAGTAGAATTCAGAAAGATTTTTACAAATTGGAGAAATACAATAAATAGGAAGCAGTTCATGTAAACGTGAATGTGAATATTGGACTGTGCATTTACTCAGTGAATATAGAATGAATATGATTAGATAATTTTGTGAATTATAATTCACAAAACAACCCATATTTTCTGTTAGTTTTGTGACCCAGCACGAGTTGGCAATGTCAAAATCCAAGTTTATTTTGTTGTTGGCCTAAAGAATGTAAGGGATTAACAACACTCAGGATTTGATAGGATGAAAAGAAATAGCCTCAAGATGCATCGGGGAAGTTTAGATGGAATATTGAAAACAATTTCATCACTGAAAGGGTTGTCAAGCCCTGGAACAGGCTGCCCAGGGCAGTGGTTGAGTCACCATCCTTGCAAGTATTGTGTAGATGTGGCACTTGGGGGCATGGTTTAGTGGTCGGCTTGGCAGTGCTGGGGAAGTAGTTGAACCTGATGTTCTTAAAGGTCTTTTCGAATCTAAATTATTTCCCTATTTTAAAAGGAATTGCAAGTGCCCAGTGAAATGGGCAGTTGCTGATGCAAATGGTCTTGGGTCACTCGGCTGCGCTTTGTTCAGCCTGCAGCCTGACCTGTGTGTGTAGGTGTAGCAGAAAGATCTGCTCTGAGTAAGTCCCTGATTACCCAGCAAGGAGAGGAATTGTTCCAAAAAATCCAGGTTGATTCCTTTGTTCATATGCAGAGTGTGTAATTCAGTTCACAGATTAGTGTAATTTGTGTCTCATGTACGGTTGCATTTAAGGCATAATTGCCTGGCTACTCCTTTGCTGTCTTCAACAAAACAGAAAAATGGGATGCCTTTTTCAAAAACAGATACATTAAGAAAAGGAAAACTTTTAATTTCTGAAAATTGTTTACCACTGTTGCCCTCTGTGGGATTGATAGATACTCCTCACTTCCTGAAATTTTAGAAAAGCTTTCATATATAACCTTTAACTGTTTTTGTAACTGAATTAATTTTTCTTTCTTTTCCTCCAACTCCTGCTCGTTTATCAACAGTCTCGGTCTCGACAAGAAGATCCAGAACAGCTTAGATTGAAACAGAAGGCCAAGGAGGTGAGTGCTGAACTTGACATATTTTTTTATTTTGGAAGTTGAAAGAGAAATAATGACCCACCCTTGTTCTGGCACACACAGATGCAGCAGCAAGAGCTAGCACAAATGAGACAGAGGGATGCCAACCTGACTGCGTTAGCTGCCATCGGTCCCAGGAAGAAAAGGAAAGTAGATTCACCAGGATCTGGATCAGGGACAGAGGTACAGTATAATTGTCACCTTTGGTTTTGCTGCCTCAGCCCCTGTGCAAAGCTTTCTGTCCAGAGCTTTTTCCCCGGTTTGTGGAAGCTCCCTGAGCAGCAGAAGTGTTTCGTGTTCAGGTTTGCTCACTCTGAGGCCAGGATCAATTTTTGGCACCTGTAGTGGCATAGGGAATAGGATCTGAGTGGTCATTCCCTGATTCATGGAACTGGAGGGATGTTAGAAAAATCATCTCTGATCTAACAAGTCTCAGCTTTTTGGACCTCCGTAGTTTTGGAAGGAGATTTTTGTGATTGCAACCAATCTAACTTGAAGTGCAAAGTAATGCTGGGGTAGGTGGGGTGGTAGGATTTAGTCACTGCTAAATTTGACAGCAGGGGCTCCAAGTTACAGGAGCTTGCCTAATTTCTCTCTTCAACACTTGATTTGCCTTATTTTTAGTGTCTCCACAGCAGATCAGTTTGACCAGTTCCCTCTGATCAGGATGTTGTTGCACATCCTCTGTATATTCTACTGTTGAATCTGCCTTTTAAAAAACTCTCTGCAGACCAGGTATCAGAATGCTCAGTGTCTGATTCATTTAATTGACATTCTGGTACATGATTATCTGCTGTATTTCTAAACAAGTTAATAAACAAGAAATGGTATAAAATTGCTTTCTGCATGAGACGTTCAAGGTGGGATTTCTCTAACGTTTAAAAAGATCAAAATATTCTTGAAAATTGTCATTTATTGGACCAAAAGCTCTCTTCACAATTTGAGGACTTTTCCCCATGGGGTTTTGTGTCTGATAGCAAGTGACAGAATAGTAATAGTTTAATAATCCTGTTTATTACTCCTTGAGCATTCTGAATTTTCAGTGCTAAAGCATTTATACTGTAGAAGAGCCTCAAAAGAGTTCACCTTGGTTTATACTGAATTGCTGGAAGCAGTGATTTACATGTGCTTGATAGCAAATGGTAGAGAAAAACCTCAATACTAGTAAATGTTATTTTTGTTTATAAAAAATCAAGCCTCTTGAGTATCTTTTAAAGTAATTTTAAGTTTTGAAATTTACTAAGATGTCTGCTACGGAGAATGAGACTTGTTTTTATATAAGCTGACAAATTACTCTATTAAAGGTTTATAGATGTGGTTTAAAATTATGAAAATTGCAGAATGGGGCACTTTGCAAAGATAGATGTGCACACAAATGAAGTTGTCTCAGAGGAATATGCTGAAGTACCTCATGCAGAGTTAATGTTGGCATTGCTTACTCCTGCATGCTCAGCTGTGCCACCTTAATGGTCTGTTAATGTCACCGAGGTTATGGGATGTATTTTGCATCTCCTGTGAACACTTGTTTGTATTTCATCTAAATCTGACTAATTTAGTTATCTTGGATTAATCACTGGTTAACCAATTAACTACAGGTTCCCTGAAAATCTAATCTTTTTGTCTGTTTAATTAAGAAGCAGCTGCCTTTGATCTGATACTCACAGCTGTGCTTTTGCTGCTGTGTCACTTGACATTTTTAAATTGGGCTCCACTTGTCACCATTTGTATGCAGTTTGTGGTTAAGGCATATTACAAGAAGTGTGGAAAATAAGGTTTGTTGTTACTTAGACACAGATTTGTAAATGGAAGCTTTTGATGTCTACAAATGCTGACTCTTAATTACATGTAAAATCACTTCTAAGTAGTAATTGCACTGTTTTGTTTCCAAATTCAACAAAACAGGTTGCTGTCAGTGTGAGAGTTTTATGTCCATGTGATCTTACTGAAAGTTACCAGAAAGCTTCTTGCCTTATTCCATACATAATTCTGTGTTTTTAAAGACTCTTGAAATTTTACCTTTGCATTTCAAGTATTACAGTCTACATAATAAAGCTCAGGCTTGAGCTTTCACTAAAGAATATTTAACAACCAAGAACAGAACCCCTTCCAGCCATTCTTTTTGTTGTCTAGCAATCATATATACGTGAAAAAATTTAGTTAGCATCCAATACTTTCCAGCATCTTCTAATTTCCACTGAATTGGTGAAAATTAGATGGCCAATTTGTGCAAGTGCATTAAAATATCCCTTGAAAATCCAGCCTTTGAGCAGCCCTAACTACAGGATTTTAGTGATTTGGTGTTTGCTGGGTCAACAGAATGCTTGAGAATCAAAAATCTGACTTTACTGTTAGCACTGTGGTAAAGCAAGTTCACCTGCATTGAACAGAGTTCTGCTAACCCAGAGTGATCATTTCCAGTGCAGGAAATGGTTTGATCATCAATAATTTTCATTGATTAAATACATTATTTTCACACATGTTAGTGGGAGCCTCAGCAACTTATTCACATGGCTCGTGCACCACTCTAAATCTGGGCTTTTTTCAAGTCTGGGGTGTTTTTATTAAGAAGAAGTTTTGAAAATTCTCCAAACTCAGGGGCAGATAAGCCTTTATCCACTACTGGAGCGTGTTTGGTGTCGTGAACTATGAAAGTTACATTAAAAAAAGAAAAGATAACATTCCTGTAGTAAATTAAATTAGAGGGGGAAAATTAATGCGTAGCTGAGCCACAGAAATACAACCCTTTCCCAGGAGAATTCATCATTTGGGTAAATCACCTGTCGGAAAACAAAAGATTCCCGGCCGGGAACTGAGGGAGCAGCGTGGATTCCGCTCCGCGCGCGCCATCTGCCGGGCACTGCGCGCTGCTGCAGCTGCTCCGCGGCCCCGTCCCGCTCCCTCCCCGCCCTCCCGGGCCGCGCCTTGGTTTCCTTCTGCCTTTTGATTTCTTCTTCTTTTTATTTTGTTAAGCGATAGATAGAATAATACGCTGCTTTTTTATCCTGCCACTTCGGGAAGCTCTCATTGTGTGTACCAGAGGGATGAGTGATGCTGAGAGATGGAGAAGCCTTCAGAGGTCATTAGAGAACGTGTGACCGTGACCAAAAGCTTCTCCTAAATATAGTCCTGAGCTTGGTTACAGCTGTTGTCACCAGGGGAGCACCCTGCCGTGGAGATCAGGGGGATCTAGGACGTGATTCAAGGCCTCACAGTCCTGGGAATAGGACTGATCCCCAACTCCAGGGCTACCCTTGGCATTTCTATGCTGGAATTGTGAAGAATCCTGTCCTTTCTGTTTGGTTTAGTTGTTGGGATTGCCTGTCCTTAGCACCTTCCTAAAAATACAGGCAGTGCTTTGGGGCTTTTTTGTCTGTATTGAACGCCACCGAAAACTTCTGGTCATTCAACTGTTGTTAATAAATCAGAATTAGAAAGGAAATCTTTGATGTGGTAGCATACAGCTTCCTGATTGTGTACAGTATTTAGGTCACACGTTTCCTCTAAAAACTTTGGAATGCTTTCAGGCATGGACTGACTGAGCTGTTCTTGTGCTTTCCAGGGATCTGGTTCGAGTGCAGCAGTCCCAGGCAGCTCTGGAGTTGGAACAACCAGACAGTTTACGCGACAAAGGATAACGCGGGTGAACCTCAGGGACCTCATATTTTGTTTAGAAAATGAGCGAGAGACAAGCCATTCACTATTGCTATACAAAGCATTCCTTAAGTAAAATGGAAAAGATCAAGGTATTTTTGACGGAGAGACGCCTGAGGACATTTTTTAATATATTTGCAAATTACGCCTTTTTTGTAACAAGCGAATGGGATATTGTTTAAAAAACAACCACCTCTTTACATGGAACAGTTTTATATTCCTGTTTATAAATAAACTCTTCAGTATAAGAGAAATACATTTCTGTAACAGTGAGGATACTTACAAGGCCTGTGGATACTATAAAAGGACAATTAAATTTTAACTCATCTCTTGATTGAGTGGCCTTCTTGCCAAACAAGCCATATATAAAGACTGATGGAATCGTTTAGCAAATAACTAGCTACCCTTTGTCAGCCCTGTAGCAGTTTCCACATTAATTGTTCATTTTAGTTCAGTTTTATTCAACTACATCCATTGCATAGGCATATGTCTACAGCAGATGACCTCATTTCATTTAGCTTTTTTTTTTTAACAGTCAGTTAGCAAAGCAAACTGATTTTTTTTAAGAATATTTATCTTTTTCCCCAAATGCTCAAAATCTAGAGGGATATACAGTTAATTTTAAACATAACCTCAATTTTAATCACATTATTGCTTATTAGAGGCCCTGAAATCCCATAAAGGAGGGTTACTTCTGAATGTTTTAGCAGCATCTGTAAAAATGCATTTTATTTGCTATAGTTTGTAAAGCTGTAAAGTTAAAAAAGGAAAAAAAGGAAAAAAAGAGAAACCTTTTCAGCATAAATATATTTTACTTGCACTGTGTTTTTTAGCTAAAGTGAAAGCTTAGATTAAATAAAATCAAAAGTTGAGAGGAATCATCAAAAGACTGTTTCTCAGTGTGAATCAAGTGTTGAAAAATGGTTGGTGTATTTTGTCAGTAATTGTACATAATTTTTGGCACATAACATAAAAATGGCTATGTAAACTATAATTATTTTGCTAAAAGACTGTATGCAAGCTGTGGGCCTACTTTAAAGATGTCCAGAGCAAAGTCCCTTCTTTGTACCTATTTTTTTATTACAAATATACTAATTGGTTCTTTATATTTTCAGAGGTTATTGTATTAAATTGTCTATTGATAGTACTTTTATGACTGTAAATACTTTGGCTTTCTTTGTGTGAACTCTCATGGTAGAATTTAACTCTCTTGCGTGTAAACTGAATGCTGATCAGTATTTTTATCAACACCTGACAACTGTTACACCCCTTTTATTTTGTCTTTTAGGAAATCCTGTCTTTCCATTTTTTTTTTCATGTAAATTTTGCACAGTTACTTGTTCATATGTAAATATTTTACTTTCAAAAATGAAGTTTTTAATTGCTATTGTTTTATATAGGATTGAAAGAAAATTAACTCCTTTATTAAAAACAAATTTATCTGTATTTGCTAATGTATTTTTCTCTCTAAATCTTTTCTCCACTTGGATTTATTTTTCTTGGTACAGTAAAAGTTGAGTCTACCTGAGGAGATGCTGTTTGCTAAAGATGCACTTTGGGATGTTTTTATACTGTTTTGTTTTATCAGCATTTTGGAGATACGTGATTTCATGAATTTTGGCATTTGATTGTTGCCTGTGGAGTCTTGGAGTGGCATCAGCAAACAATGGGTTTGTTTGGTTGGTTTTTAAGCAGGGAAAGGTGTCTGAAACATGTGAGATATTGTGTGTTTGTCTAGTGAAGGTTTAATAAAACAGCCTCTCCTTAGGGCAACCTTCTCCCTCAAACACAGCTGAAGTGGTTTCCAGAAGAAGACAGGACATAAAACACAATTTGGAGCACAATTATAAAAGAAAATAGTCAGGGACACATCTGATTATCAATGTGAAAATCTGAGAAGCATCTCTGATGTTCTGTACTGAATATTTAGCTTTTGGGTTGTATTTTTTTTAATTCCTCCTCTCATGGGCCACTTCACCTAATAATTTTGAGGGCCTAATCCTGCTGATGAATGAATGTGATGATTATTCCTTGCAAACAGAAAAACCTGTCCACAGGCTGCTGCCCCAAGCCCTGCTGTGGAGCAGGCACTGGCAGCAGGCCCGTGGGAGATCAGGGTCTCTGAAAAACAGGATCAGCTCCTGGAGGGATGTGCTCACCTGACACCCTGTGTGACACTGACCCCGAGACTCTCAGTAAACTCCAAACAGCCTTTCAGTTGTGTCGTGTTATTAAGTGGAAAGAAACGCCTTTGACTTTTGGCCAAAACACTGTCAGAGCATCCCCTGAATTGCAGCAGGAGCTGGTTGTGATTGTTCATCACCCACTGCCCAGTGACTGGGCACAGTGTCTGCAAAGCTGTGGCAGGTAAGTGGGGAAGAAACTGAAAAATTAAAGTTATGACATGATGTGCTGTACTCTGCTCTCCCTGCTCAGTAGTAGCTTAGGAATATTCTAGGGAGGGTGAGGGAGAGATCTCCTGTAAGAGGAGATCTCTTGGTTTTGTTTTAGATAACAGTGGGGTTAAGTGCACAGGCAGCCCTTCACTCCATATAACTTTTTTTCCTCAGCTAAAAGATGAATGATCCTGTTGTTAGTCAGAAAAGCTGGTAGCATCCATCTCCCTCCAGCAGTTCTTATTCCTGGAGTTTTGGACTGGGGAATTGGCACATTTTTGTCAGCACACTGGCACTTGTGAGGAGTTCTGATGGCACAGCAGTTGAAGACTTCTGTTCACTTGTTAGTTTGGTTTTTTGTGATAAAACCAGTAACTGTTTTTGATGCTGCTTAGAAATTTGACTTTTCAAAGTCACAGCTGAGGAGGGGTGGCATTTCCAGGGCCGTACCTGTGTACAACAGCACTCCTCTTGTGCGTTAGTGACCTGTCAAGACATAAATTATGATTATTGCCTGGCCTCAAAGCTTGTGCAGCTCCACCAGAGACTGAGGGTCAACATGGAAGAGAATTTACTGCCCCTTTCCTTGGTCCCTGTACCAAGACTGATGCACCTTTGTTGTAAACACCCCCAAAACTGAATTTTGCCACGGCTGGAATGTTCTGGGTGTAAATCAGTGAGGGTTTATTGCACCTTTATTTTATCACACTTTTGATATCATTCTTTCCCTAGCAGAAAAATTGATCAGAACAAGTAGGATAGAATAAGGCACTCTGAAATCAGCCTGTTTTTCTTACTCCACAGGTTTATAATTAAATAGACACATTTTTTATTTCACGGGTTTGTAATTAAATAGACACATTTTCAGGAACCCTTTTAATATATAGTGAGAGATGCATGCATGATAAATAACACCAATTTCACAGTAATTAAGATTTTATTGGAGGTTTCCCTGTGATCCAAGAAGTTTCTCCACATTTCTGAGATTGTCTAAATTACAGATTTAAAAGAACTCCAGTGATAGTTTTAACCATTTTTTTAGGTTTGCAGCTCTTTGTCCATCTGCAGAGAAGAGTCTTGACCTTTGGGGTAAGTGAGGGAGGGTGGCAGCCGGGCTGGGCTGGTGGCATTTCAGGAGTGACATTGCCCTGCAGTGTGGGAGTGTGGATCCACCTGCCCAGGTGAGTGTGCAGAGCCCTGTGCTTGGGTGTGCAAGGTGGGAGGGTCCCTTCTTCAAGCACTTGCAGTGCTTGTGCCAGGAATTTTGCACAGGAGGGCTTTAGGTGAGGACAGGCCAACCCGATGTGTTAAAATGTGGTGTAAAGTGCCAGGAGGAAAAGGTTTAGGTAGTTTGGGTTGATCCCAATCTTTTAGATTTTTGGGAATGCTATGGGAGCAGTCCCCATGGCAAGGATTGCTCCTCAGTATCTGGGGAATCTTTTTAGCAAGGGGCATTTCTCTGTCATTGGAAGTTGCCAGGCTGATGAATTTGGGAGATGTTTGTTGGAGGGATGAATAGGGAGGGCAGCACCTTAAGGGCTGCTCTGCTGTGGCTTACTTGCCTTTTATTTGCCCAACACAAAAGCTTCCTCCAGTTAGGATATCCCACAGGGGTATTCTGTATCCTGTGGGATGACAACTAGAGGTATTAAAACTGCATTTTAATAGCCCAGATCTGTTCTCCCCCTGCAAATCTGCTGTGGCCAAACCCTGCACTCTCCCCTCTGACTGGAGTCCTGGGAATGGTGTGCCAGAGCCCAGCAGGGACAAGCCAGGGCTCCTCCTTCATTTGGTGTGTTGTTATTAGATGCCATAGAGCTGTGAGAGAAAGGGAATACATTCTTTAAAGCTTGCTTTTAGGAATTCAGTCACGTTTTCCTGTGTCAGCTGAGAGAAACTTGTCCAGTTCTGCTGCAGGTGTGGGAAGGTGAGGGAAGCTCTGGGCACATTGCGGGCAGACCTCGTAGCCACTGCCTGATCTTCCTTTGTTCTGCCCCTTCAGAAATAACTTTCCTGTGAAACAGTTTATTTTCCCTTTGTTTTCCTGCTCAGCTTATTTACTGTTATTCTCTGGAAGCAGCTGAGTTGCACCCTGTTTGGTTCCCTCCTGGGAGTTTCCCTGTTCTGAAGTCAACAGAGGACTTGTACCAACAACACGAACAGCGTTTGGGCTGTGATATGGTACCATACTGCTGTGAAAGTGCTGAATAAATGCATAACAAATCTGGCTTTTACTGCTCTGTCAAAGTACTGCATGGTTTAACTTGAGCACTTATGTACTTTTTCAATCCAATAACAAAATCAAGTTGCCAAAAAAAAAAAAAAAGTTGTGAGTGCTTTCTAGTTTGCTGTGATGCATTTGGTGCTCTAATTTCTGAAAACACATTGGAGAGTTGCCCAATTATGGCAGATTGGAATATGAAGAACAATATATCTAATTTCCCAGGAGAGCAGCGTGCTGATGTTTAGGCACAGCCTCTCTCAGTGAAAATAAAAATCCTCATGTCTTGTTGAGTGTGTCACTGTTCAGCTCCTTTGCCCCACTTTGACAGGCACAAGAGTAAAATCTGGATAAGTTATAGGTAAGGCCCTTCACCTTGAGGTGGAATTGGTGGGGTTGATCGTTTCTATTTAAGAAATAGGAGTTAAGTTCCTTAAAAAAAATATATATTCTCACTTTCCACGCTGATGCACAGCAGTGGTGTGTGATTTGAAGTTGTGGGAGGGTTTCCTTCCTATAGTAGTTTTTGTTTGTCCTTTTCATTCTACGTGCACGGTGCAAATTCCTACTTTTCCTACTTACTCCTACTCGAGTGGTGGAATATATTTTGTGTGTATTTGCTTATTCTTGATACAGATATTTCAAGGTCTCCATTTAGAGCCCAGCTCTAAACCAGCTGTGCTGGTGGAGCTGAGTGTGCTGGTGGAGATGGGCACTGTTCCCATCCAGCCTTCTCCTCCTCAAACCCAGGGGAGGCCTGTCCCTCCTGTCTCTGCAGATTGATCCCAGAAAAACTCCCCAAAACTCCGTTCCCTGATGGAAAAATGCCCAAGGAGCTCATGTGGGCAGGTTGAGGGCAAGAGCTGGTGGCTGGGAAGGAGGAAATGAGGCGTGAGGCAGTGCAGGGTGAGTGAAGCTCTGAGCACATTCATCCTGTGGGAATGTGCCTGGGGCTGCCCATAAATTAAAAAATAATAAATAAATACCCTAAAAATAGCTAAACCTGGTACCTACACAACACAAAGCAGGTCTGTGTGAGCATCCCCATCTCCTTGGCAACAGCAGCAGTCAGGGAGCAGGGAAGGTTGAGTGTGGTGGGTGAGTGTGGTCAGCAGTGGCTGTGGAGAAGATGAAGGCTCAACCCCCCAGTGCCAACATCACATTCTTGAGGTGGGAAGTGCTGTCTCGGAGGGTTTGTAGGCTTGGGTGGATTCTTCTGTGAGTTTATGAAGTTGCTTAGTGTGGAGGGAAGGTCAGGAGGTTTAGGATCCCCCAGGCTCCTCCTGGCATGGGCTGCCCCTGCTCCCAGCCCACCTAATTTATGAATAGATATACATGAAATAAGTGTGTCTCTATATATTTTTATATATTTGTGTATAAATACATGCACAGACTGAGAGATATTTATAAAAGTCTGCTTTACATGTATGAAAGATGCACATTTTTGATACACACAAATGGGGCTGACTCTGTGACCCACCAGCTCTCCTGTATCCCTGATCCTGACAAAAGCTGATTTTGCAGAACTGGGGCATGTAAGTGTCACTCAAATCTGTCTAAAGGTGTAAAATGGAATCATTTTATAATTGTCCAGCAAGGAGCCTCTTGGATGTTTCATGCTGCACATGGAAACTGCAGGGGGATGCTTCCTCTGAGGATAGGGATGCTGAGGAAAGTTTCCAAGGAAAACTCCTGTGTCTTTTCCCCCTTACATCCAGCGAGCACTCTGGTTGTAGAGTATTTTGTGGCTAGATTTTGAAAGGGAGTGGGCTGAGGAAGTGTGAGAAGCTGAGGAAAAAAAAAAAAAGAGAAATCAAAGTGTTGACAAAGAAGTTCAACACTCAGCAGGAGTTTAATGGCAGAGAGCCGGGCCAGTGTGGAGCCGGGTGGCGGCGAGGAAAGAGGTCAATGCTGGGCTCTCCCTGCCCTGGCGGGTGAGGGAGAAGGCGCTAATGACTCCTGGGAAAAATAATATAAAGAGGTGAGAATCGTGGAGGCAGCTGGTCCTTGTTTTCCCGTGTCTTCACCTGTCAGAGGGGATTAACACCGACTGCATCCCATCCGTGCCTCAGCTGAATTCCCGCTGAGGGAGGCCATGGCAACCCCCGGCTGGAAAACGCTCTGGAATTGCTGTTATTTCATTCGGAAGGAGCCGTATCCGTTTTCTCCCCGCGCAGGGAAAGGCTGGGAACCCGCACGGGCGGCCGGCTCCCCTCGTCAGGCGGCAGAGGGTGCTCTGAGCCCGGCTACGCTCCGGCCCCGCTCCATCCTCGCTCCATCCTCGTTTCCGTCCCGCTTCGGTCCCCGCTCCATCCTCGCTTCGGTCCCGCTTCCGTCCCCGCTCCGTCCCCGCTCCAGCCCCGCTCCGTCCCCGCTCCAGCCCCGCTCCATCCCCGCTCCATTCCCCGCAGATAAACACAGCGCTGCCCAAACCTCGGCCCGAGGTGGGGGCAATGCTTTTTTTCTGCTTAATGCAAACTACGAATTATTCATTTGCTGACTGCTAAATAATGGAAAGTGGGGAGGGAGAAAAGGGGATGTAGCTTGGACGATGAGGCAGGAAACTCACCCCCCAAACTTCAATTAAAAAGAATGAATTTAAAGAAAAGGAATGAGGAGAGAGCGCTGTGTGCTTCAGTAGGGTTTGATCAGGCTGCCCCGGACTATTTATGTTTTTAAGTCTTTTTGGGGGGCACAGTCACACAGTGGAGCAAATGTCTGTGGGCTACAAGAGCAAAGGCAGGTACAAGCTGAGGGGAAAAGTGCAGGAGAAAATGAAACTGTCGATTAGGAACATTTACAAACAGGAGGGAGATGTTCAAAGGGAACTTCTGGCAATGGCCAGATGTCAGAAAATCGGTGTTGAGGAGGGCAGCACACACAGAATCAACATTTTAACCATCACCTCTTAATTTCCGCCGTTCTTTCAAGTGCTGCAATTCCTGCAAGTTGTAAATATATGAGGGTCCACGTGAGTTGTGTTTGGAGAGGCTGGAGGTAAGCTGAGCCAGGAGCTGTGGATGCTGGAGGTAAAAAATTCCAGCAATCCCAAAAATGTGCTTTGGGACTGTGGGGCTGCAGAGCAGGGTCTGTCCGGGTTCCTCTCCCAGTCAGCTTCACTGCTGCATCCTGCCCTTACCCTAACCCTAACTCCTGCACGTGGAAGAGCAGGTTGGTGTGGGTTTCCCAGCTGCCTGCATCCAGCCAGGATCACTGTGTCACTTGGCCCTAAATCCCAGTCAATCTGAGTTGAGCTGTGCATCAGAGGGATTTCCCTCCCCTCATCCATCAGTGAGGAATGCAGTGATGGAGAGAGACAGGTGCAGGACCAGGCTGTGGGGACAGCAGTGGGGTGACCCTGCTTGCATCCCATCCATCCATCCATCCATCCATCCATCCATCCATCCATCCATCCACTCATGCTGCTGGCAGCAATCAGAGGGTTGAGTCTGCCCTTTCTCCCATCTTCCTGGATGCCCAAGTCACTGTAAACCTCCAAGGTGCTCCCAAAGCCACACTAATGTCACCCTGTGGCTCAGGGGCTGGCTTGGTCCTGGCTGCCAGCACTGCCATGTCCCAGCCCTGGCTGCTGCACGGATTTCAGGTCAAACCACCCCACAGGCAGCACCCTGTCAGGGAATTGCTGTTTTCCAGGTCGATAAGTCCTTTGCTCTTTAATTCTTTGCCTCCTGAGCACCCCCAAGGTACGTTATAATCACCCCAAAATGCAGCAACTAATTGTTCGGTGTCCCCGTGGGGGAGGAAGAGCAGAGTCACATTAAATCACAATAATCAAGAGCTTCTGTAACAAATGAACTCGAACCTTCCTGACAGGAGGAAGCTGCGGCGCTGCCTCGCGCTCCGCGAAGGGCCGTGTTCAGTCGTAATCTTATTTGTAATCTAATCAATATGTTTACTGAAGGAGAGAATATCATCAAGTATTACTTTAAGACACTTAAGGGATGTGACACCGTTCACAACTCAAATGTAAACAGGTTTGTTGGCCGCGTTTGCCTGTAGGGAGAAGGAGCTGTGTTCCAGCAGGGCTGGCAGAGGGGGTTGTGTGGGGAGCAGGGGGACCCTCTGAGCTCAGGGAGTCAGGGATGGGCTGTGCCTGAGCCCCCCCTCAGCTCCCCAGCCCACCATGTCCATGGGAGTGCCCAGACCCTTTCCCAGCCTTGTGGGCAGGCAGTTCTCTCCTGTGGCTGATGGTGAACCCAACCCTGTGCCAAGCCCAGGTGTCCTGTCCCATGAGACTTCTTTTCTAGTGTGTGAGCCTTCAGGAAAGTTTGGAGGTTTTATTAAAAACTTACCACGTAGACATCCATAACAAATAACTAGGCTCTAATGCACCCAGTGGAGGAGTTCTCCCTTAGCCCAGGCAGTTAGAAGGTGCCTTTTACCCTGAAACATGAGGGTTATACGTATAAAAGTGTATATAATGTTTCCCTTATAAAATTTTTATCCAGTCTAATGTATCCCAAAGCTCTTTAAAAACTGAAAGCAGAAACTCTGGAGGTTTGGCTGCAGCTGTGGGGAAAGGGAGGGCTGTTTAGGTGAAGGCAGCCCCTGCCCACTGACAGTGAGGGGGGGACACTGTGTCCCAAGGGGGCAGAAATGTCACCCAAAACAGACAGGATGAGACCAATCCCATGGATCTTGCACAGATGTGCCAAGATCCTGAAGCATCTTTAGGGCTCCAGAGCCCATGGCATGACACAGACATTCCTGCAGCTCACTGATGAAAAAACACATTACCTGTGAGTTAAACTGACAGGGAAGCTGGTAGGAAAATAAAGACGAGAGGAAAAATAAATGCTGCCTGTTGAATTACTTAAATTAAGACTTATTTCAAAGCTGTGTTTGCAGAAAACACCCACATTCCCCTTTGTTTTTTAAAGAGCTGGGGTTAGGGTAAGGCTTAAGGTTAGGCTCAAGAGAGCTGAAGAACCTAGAGCTCCAGGAACGCTGGCACCAGGAAAAATGAGTAAATGTGGCACTTCACAACATGGTTTAGTGGGCAAGGTGGTGTTTGGTCAGACTTGATGATCTTGGAGGTATTTTCCAGGTTTAATGATTCTGTGGTTCTACGAATGCATCTGCTGCTGCTCTGCGTGGAGCTGGCCCAGGGCTCCTGAGGTGATTTTTGTGGGGTTTTTGTTATGTTTTTCTTGGAAGTGGCATGTTTGGTTTTTTTTGAATAACATAAAGGCTGATTTAAAATAGAGCCCACTCATCATAGATGACAGGGTGGCTACAAAATCCAGGAGACAAATGCCAAGACAACAGCCCGAGGGCACTTGGAAAAGCTGATGGATAAAGGGTGGCTGTGCTGGGGCTGGTGCCTGGCACCAACCAGGGCTGGGGAGCTGCTTCCCCTGCCAGGGAACGGGGGCAGCAGGCTGGGGGATGGCATTTCGGGCACACAAAGTGAGTGCAGGTGCCTCTGGCTGCATGGGGCAGGTGTGTGGGATGTGCACTGGGAGCAGAGGAGGAGCACCAGGGGTGGGTGGTTTTCCACCAAAGCCTTGTAGGATGCTCCAGGGCTGATGCCCCAGCCAGGGCAGCCCCTGCCAGCTGCCATCTCTCCACAAAAGTAGAGCAAATGCTTTGGCAGCTCATCCCCCTGCACATTTGGCTGCTGTTGCTGCCTGAGCCATCGGTGCAAGCCTGGGGGTGCTGATCCCTTAATTTAAGGGATACTGGAGGGGAAAATGCAGGAGAGACGTGCCGTTTCAGGGATGTTTTTCCAGAGGCAGGTGGCTCGTTCCCCCACGCTGGCTCAGACATTCCCCACTCCCTTCAAACTGAGTCTGCCACTGGAATGGGGCCCCACAACCCCGAGGAATCCGTGAGGAGCCGCTGGCATCCCACGCGAGGCAGAGCTCGGAGCTTGTCTTGCTGCTGCCTGCAAGCAGGGAGCAGTGTCCCCACGCTGGTTGCTCTGCAAACCTGTGGCTGGCGTGTGCCGACACTTCCCCGTCAGAAACGCTGTCCCTGGGCGCTCTGACCACTGTCCCTGCGCCCCTGATCCTCACAGCACGGATGCTCTGCCGCTCCCACCCCACGGACTGGGAGGAATCCCCCAGATCCCTGTTATTATCACATAGACTGAGTCACACTGAGATAAATCCTGCAGATCTCACAGCCTGTTTGCGCCTGAAAGAAAAGATGTATGTGGATGTTAACATTGCCAGTTGTCACCAGGCTGTGAGGGATGTTGTGGAAATAGAAATGGGGAAAATGTAATAGATACTTCAGATTTGCAGCCTTAATAGCTTTACAGCACATCTAATTATTATATATCTATCACATCAATATACCGCAGCACTCGTGGTATTTTTATTTAGCTCCATCTGGTGTATGATAACAGGCTTCTGGTACCAAACAAGCATGAATTGGAAAGGGATTTAATACATAGTTCCATGCAGAGAAGTCCCTTAAAACACATCCCAAACCAAGCACATGTCCTGCTAAACCAACACTGCAGTTTGGACAGAGAAAGCACTTCTGGGTGAAAAGGAGGGATGTGAGCAATTAAAAAATGTACACCCAGGCAGACACTCTGCTCCAGGTTTCTTGCAGGTCTGATGTTGATGCTGTGTTTGCCCATCTCCCAGCATTTGGTGTGTACTCCTGGGAACAGAGGTGGGGGATGATTCCAGGTTTTCTTTAGCTTTGAGAGAGATACAGGGGTGGAAATGACAGGCACAGGAGCACTGGAGACTGAAAGATGAGAGGGGAAGGGGGCCAACAAAACACCCTGTGGATGTGGGAATGGTGGGAATGAGAAACACTGAGCCCTGCTCACTGAGGGCTCCTTCCAAGATATTCTGACTTCCTCAGCTGTGTGGAAATCACTTAATGGCAAAACCAACAAAATAAATTCCCTGCTCGCTTTCCTCTCTGCTCCCCAAGCAAGGGGCAGGGGTGAGTGGATGTGCCAGACATTGTGGCCCCACTAACTGCAGGTGGAATAACACTGAGGGACACGTTTTCAGAGGGAGGAAAGGGGCTTTGTGAGGGGAAAAATCCATTTCCCAGCTGTGTGATGTGAAGGGGATGATGCATACAGTGCCAGTGTGCCTTGCTGAGGAAACCACCTGCAAACCCCTGGGATACACCAGTGCTGAAATCCTCCTTCCTCCGGCTCCTGCAGAGATTCACCTTTGCTCTCCCAGACGAGCCCTAGAAAATGTAATTGCATTGAACAACTCCAGTAATGAGCTCCTGGTCTGCAGACAATCCGTTTCTAGCCGGGCTGGCCATGAGCAGGTGTTAAAAACCTGCCTCCACCTGGCCCCAGGTGCCCTCAGGGTGTGTTGGCACCGTGCACTGCCCCTCCAAGCTTTGGGGCTGCTGCAGTGGAAGCACTGAGGAAATGGGGGCTGGAGAAACCACGTGAGGCTTCCAGGGGCTGCTGGTGACACAAGGTGGATGATGGAGGGGATACAGGCAGGGGAGTGATGACCTCCCCACTTTGGCATCTGTGAGTTCAAGTGGAATTTTCCAAGGAAATCGCCCCATGCCTCGCTAGCAGCACATCAAATGTCTGGAAAGAGCCCAGCTTTGAGGTTGGGAAGGACAACCACAAACTTCTGTTTAGAACTGACCTGCAGCTCCCTGCAGCTGGTCCTGCACTGGAGGCAGAGATGTGCCTGACCAACCTGTCCCACAGCAGATGACAGGGGAGCTGTGCTATATTTACTGCTGGATTACTTTTAATCACATGTTTTCCTCCAAACAAAGAATTGCCAACTCGGTACTTAGAGATGAATGCATTTTATTTATCATCTCCAGGCAGGCACTGTTTCCTATTAACGTTTTCCACACTTTACAGCCTAATTAAGGTCATCCCACCAGCAGAACGCTGCTGTGTGTGTTTTAAACTACTGTACCTAATTATTTCTTTTAAACCTTACATGGAGTAGCCTGTGTCTGATCAGCAGGTCCCTGCTGCAGGCTGGAGGCTCAGCACTGGCTCCCTCCTGCTCCTGGGCAGGAGTCAGCAATGTGGGGACATTGCATATGGTCTCTGATGCTTTTTTCTTCTGTTTGTTTGTTTAAAGATTTTTTTTTTAAATTTTTTTTTTTTTTTAAGATTTGAGTGCTCAAGAATAGCCCTGAAAACTGCTTGACATTGACCCAGACTTCCAGCATGAGCAGCACCAGGGCCTCTGGCTGTGGTGTGACCTGTGAGCAGTGGGGAAGTCCCACCTGAACCCAGTCCAGACACACCTGAGCCATGGTGCATCTCCTGCAGTTTTCTTTGGTGTCATCCTCATGCTCTCAGCACTGGTATCATTGAGCTTGGCTCGGTGTCACATCTGATTTCACTGCAAATAGCCTCAAAATTCTTTGAAAGGCACAGCTTCCCCTAAACAGATTGTGGGACCTGCACCTACCTCCCTGCTACCTTTAAATCAAACTTCTCTGAATACATTACACTGCAGAGCCATATGTTCAGTGCCACTTCCCTCAGTGTGTCGTGTGATTCATTGGCTATAGGCTGCCCAAGTTATATGGACCTTGCCAAAAATAGGGAGTGCTGGACCAACCCTCCTTCCTCTTCAGGAAAAATGTGTTTTCAGCTGCCTGGGGGAGAGGGCAGGTGTGAGTGGGCTTGAGGTGTGACTGCACGGGAGAAAATCCCTTAAATTTTATTCTGTGGAGCCCATCCTGTGAATGCTGAGAGGGCAATCCTTCAGCCCTGTACTACTCAGGATTTTTCGTGGCTTTCAGTCTGCATTTCCATGTAACTCTCTGCTGGGTAGAGAAATTGGAGGGTGTTGAGCAGAAGGCATCAAGAGCATCAATAAATTTTTGCTGCCATGGGGGGACAAATGTGCTCCGTTCACATCTGAAGAGAATGGGATCTGCTAAAGCATTGGCAGATTTCATCTTCATCAATATGAGCAACTCAATGGGATCATCAGTTGCCTGTCCCCATGGCGTGTCCTGCTCTTCTCCTGGTGTCCCCATCCTGGGATGGGCATAGAACAGCTTGGGTCAGAAGGAGCCTTGGAGGTGAGAGGCTCTCCTGGGTTCTGTTTCGCAGCCTCCTTTACCCCACTGTGGTTTCTGCACTTCTGCCCGGGGCTGCCAGTCCATTTGGGGATGCTCAGGGTCTGAGGGGGTGCCAGAGCCCAGAATGGCCCCGGGAGCTGCCTGGCTGTGTGCTCATCTTGGTGCTCAGCCCCAGCTCCAGGGCTGGCAGGGCACTGCCAGGCCCCGCTGAACGAGTGCAATTACAGCTCTGGAATGCACTTTGCCGTGAATCCCTTCCAGGACCAGCTAATATATGCTCTGATATTGGCACTGCTCTCGCTAATATTCCTGCCAGCGAATTCTCTGCTCTGCTTGAATATTCATGGGAAGCGAATGTGAGGAGAGGAACAGCCTAAATGGGGTGAGTACGTTTAAAAATTCAGCTTCCAAATTCAGTGGCTATTTCTTGCGGTACTCACCCAAGCGTTAGCTCCCACAGTATTAATTTCAGCCCGTGTTTCAGACTTCCGAGCAAATTTTTTGTGTTTTTCCCTCACTGGATCTGCAAACTTTCCCCTCCCTTGAGATCAGTAGCTTTGTACAAAACCAGCAATTCTCCTTGATGGACTTTGCAGTCAAAGGATTTGTTTTCCCTGACTTTTATTTAAATTATTCTGCCTTCACCTCCCCCCTGCATGGTTCAGAGCCTGTGGTGGCTCTGTGCTGGGATCGAAAGGACTCTCGCTTAGGCAAACTCTCATTTGGACTTGTCAAAGGAGTTTGGTGTGTTTGTAATTAAGTGCCTCTCACACCTTCTTTAACCTCTCTTACAAGGAGTCGAAGCGTTAGAAAAGCCTGCAAGAGGCAGGAAAGGCTCATTTGCACCTTGAAATGCCAATGTTTTGGGAGATCAATGCTGACTGAACGGAACAAAACTATAAGCAACTTTCAAGTGCTTTTTTTTTTTTTTTTTAATGCGGTGTCTCCTTTGCATATTGGATTCGTGTCTGATTATATGGTGAGTGAGGTGTGAGATAACAGCAGAGCAGCCTCCAAAGCATTAACTCCTTCACACGTGCCGTGGCTCCAGCACAGCTCGGCTCTGCTTTCTTGTGCTTCCTCCCCAATAAATACAATCACACCCCACCGGATGACGGGGAAGAAACTGTTACAAAGCCGAGCGTAGGAAGTTTAGACTGTATCAGAATTAGGGTAATTAGTGTTTGCATTAGGCTGTTTCCCAGCCACACAACCAGTTCCACGGCAAGGAGGCAGGATGGGCTGCTCTCCTCTTTCCCTCGGGAGGTGACACCAAGGCAGGATCACCACCTGACCTTGTCTGGCTCTCCAGCTCCACTGCGGTCTGAACCATCCCACATCCCTGTCCCCACTGTGCTGGGATGCAGCAATTCCACGCTTTTTTCCAGCTGTCACTCTGCTGACAACACTGCCGGGGTCGGCAGAACCAGGTACCCTGCTAATCGTCCACGGGCCACTCGTGAGAAGCTGTGAAATTTCCAATTAGCCCGGAAAAAACCCACAGATAAGCGTGTAATTCTCAGCCCAAATTAAATCAAGCGTCCAGGCGCGCTCTTCCCTCACTGCTGTGCTTCATCCACCACCACCATCTCCCCTCTGCATCCTTTAGCACAGTGCATTTTTCTTTTTAATTGGCGGCAGGCTTTATCCTCGGAGTTTAAACTTTGCCAGTGGGTGGAAGGAAGGGGCTGTCTTCTTTATTTGATTTAAAGAAAGGCTTTGCTGCTGTGAGGATCTGATGCACAAGCTTTTTGGGGGGTTTCACATCCCCTCTCATGGCTGTGTCAGGCTGGCTTTGGTCTGATGCAGCAGAGGAAAGCAGGAAACTTAGTTTGAGATACAGGGAGGGAACCTGGCTCGTTTGGGAAGCTCTGCCATAGGGTTTACATTAGAAACATGTTGACACTGCTGAGCATGGAAAACCAAGGGAATACTAATGGTCCATTTATTAAATATCTCAAAGTCCATTTAGGAACCCACAGAGACCTTGAGTAAATTAGAGTTCAGGAGGCAAACTGGTGCCGTTGAATATGCAACAGTGAATGGTGTGTCCAGCCTGCTCCAGTGAGGGAGGGACACCCTCCACTGACAGGTGCCCCCAGGGGGGGCAGATCCCAACATTCCTGTGCCACCAACAGCTCCCAGACAAAGCCCAGGAGATGCTGGGCATGACACAAACCGGAAAACTTGTTGCAAAAACAAAGAAATGATGCATCAGGCCATGGTTTGCCCCATTGGAGCACTGTTTGGGTGCTTGGAGGTGGCATTTATAGAGGTAGACACTGAAATTGTCCTCAGTCAGGGCAGAGTCATCCTGTCCTTCCCACCTGGAGTGTCCTTTTCCAAGGCTTTCTGATGCTTCCACCTCTCAACATTTAGCAACCAAAATTAAACAGACCCTTTTTTGTTTACTTTTATCCCCATATAAAACTGTGTAAAATGTCCAGATCACAGGGATGGCCAGGAATCCTGTTCCACCCCAGCTCAGTTGCTCTCCCAGTTGCTTTTCCAAAGAAATACCAATCAATTATTTTTCTGTCTATGCAGCAATTGCTCCTAATTGCTGCTTCTATTGTGTACCTTGTGGTTTGGAGCATGTTTAATGGGAGATTTGTGGCCATCTTGAAAGGATGCTGGCTTTAATGGTCAGGGAGAGCAGCAGTGAGCTGGAAGTTCACAGAGCAGTGCCCTTATTTCTGACTTCCAGCGTAAACTCCCATCTGCAGCTCCTGCAATTTAATACTGAGGGGAACCCAGAGCTGGGCAGAGAATTTCCAGAGTGGGCAAGTGGGAGGCCAGACAGACACAAAACCACGGACTCACAGAATTATTCTGGCTGGAAAAGACCCCCAGGCCCAGCCTCTGGATGGACACATCAGGCCCACTGAACCATATCATGGACTGAATGCTGATGTCTTCAGCAGGGACTGGACAGGACCTGGACTCAATCCCAGTGGGTTCTTTCCAACTCAGCTTATTCTGTGATTCTCTGAGCTCCTCACTCCACCACAAGCACAAGACATCAGCTCCTCCACTTGCTGCAGAGGCTTTGCTTCAGCATTTATGTCAGAGCAGCAGAAACCCAGATCCTTCGAGAATGTGTCCTGTGCCCAAACAAAGTTCATTTTGAGCCAGGTGGGAGCAAGGTCACCATGTCCCGAGGGAGTCTTTGGCAATGACAACAAGTGTCCTGTTGGGTGTTGGGACAGGCAGCAGGGATGGCTGTGGGTCATGGCTGGGGCAGGATTCTGATGGATGCCTCTGTGGGCTCCACAGGCGGCACAGAACAGATGAAGTGGGATCAGCCAGGCACTCTGGAGGCAAAGCCCTGTGGAGGAGGCATGGGGCTCCTCAGCTCAGCGCTGAGATTTCTGCTGCAGGAACTGGAGGGGAACTCACCTTCACGACCTACTGCTTCTTCCAGCTGTGGGTCTCCTTTGGTGGGGTGGATTTGGACACGGAGATTTGATGCTGTGGTGGGACACAGAGAGGCTGAGGAGGGCTGGAGGAAGGGACTGGTGCTCTTACCCATGTGCCAAAGGGACACTCCTGCAGCCTCACACCCTGATTTCCTTGTGTAACTCCAGGGAAACGGGAATGATTGTCTGTGATTAGATGGGTTTGGGGGGAGAGCTTTGATCCTGTCAGCAGAGACAGGAGAATGATGGAAAGAGAAATGAGTGCAAAGAAAGGAGAGGGGAGGAGGGAAACACCATCAAGATGGTCCTGACAGATGGGGAGGAGGTGAGGGATGTGGCAGGAGATGTTTCCCAAGGCTGCTGAAATAGGCAGGGGAGGACAGGAGCTCAGACTCCTTCTGGGGGAGAGCTTTCTCTTAAACCTGAGCTGTGATTTCTGTTGGTGCTGTCAGATCAGCCCCAAAACCTTGGCAGGAAGGGCAGTTTGACATCAATTACTGCAGTCCTGTCTCTCCCTGCTCTGGCAGCAACCCGGGGAGTGAACTTTGGAGACAGATGTGTTTGACTCTCAGACGTGATGCAGAGCAGAGTATTAGGCCGTGCATTGAGTTTGGTGCTGCCCTGGCTGTTTTAGTGGGAAGCAAGGCCCTGAACAAGCTGGATGCAATGGCCTCAGTGAGCAGCGTGCTGCCCAAATTCCTGTTTGTGAGGCAGAGATCCACACAGCCACAGGGAGCTCTGGAAGTCTGGCAGCACTCAGGATGTGGTGACAGAACAGGCAGAGGCTGGCAGAGGGCAGGCTCCATCTCAGAGCCACTCACCTTGAGCTTTATCAAATCACCCCAAAAAGCAGCATCAGGCAGCTCTAGGTGTGCAATTCCCTCAGGAAATGAAGGAAAAACAAACCCAGAGCAAGGCAATATCATCCCTCCCTCTCTGTCATTTGGGGACCCTCCTCTCTCAGCTGGGGAGGGCCAGGTGTGGGGTCTCACCCTCACCTTCCTCCAGCACAAAGCCCAGGGCTGTCCTGCAGCTGCCACCACCCCGCCTCCCTCTTGGCCTCCCCACCCATGGTAGATCCCAGAGGATGAAAACTTGTCTGGATCAGATCTCTTTGTAAACACAGCCCTGACACCCCCACACTTTAATACAGCGCTTCCTGTTCTCTGTTGGAGGTTCTGTAGTGGAGGCTTCTAAAAAAAAGGAGAATTTCTGGCATTATTTACAGTTAAAAAGATTGGGTTTGACACGTTTATGGCTGAGACAGTAAATATGACTTATGGCAAATCAATCCACTACATTTGACTGTGACATTGGTGCTGCCAGGGATTTGATTGGGGATTGATGGGTTTATTTGGAGAGGGCTGGGAGATGCCATCGGTGTCACGGCTGTCCAAGGTCCAGGCTGGAAAATCGGGGTTCTTGCAGCATGCTGAGAGCTCAGCCCATCCTGGCCCACCCTGCCATGCCTTTCCTGCCCTTCCCAACCCCTGGGAATCACCACCTGGGGCTGTGATGAAGCTGAAGCCGTCTCTCTGCGCTGAGCTGGCATTTTCACAGCTTTGCCAAACTTTCGGGTTTGTTTTCCATCCCTCCCCCTTTTCCTTAGAGTCCATTTGGGTGTCTGAAAACAGAGATGTTGAAAACTGAATTTATGCCACAAGGAGAAGCAGTAGAGAAAGGTGTGTGTGTGTGAGGGGGGAGCTCGAAAGGCAGCACTTTTTTATTTTTTTTTTAAACTTTTTCCCTGATGGCAAGTGGTAAGCATGTTTTATTTATGTATTCTGAGATCTGCCAACGTTATGTTTTTCTCCTGACTGAAGCCTTGGCTGCAATGACAGCTTACACTGAGCCGGCTGTGCACGAGCCTTATTTACCCTCCACAGACACCTCCCCGAGACTGCCAGTGAATTATTCTGCACCTTGAACTGCTCCTCAGTTAATGCAATGCAAATTTGCCTCCTTTGTTAAAAAGTTTTGTTATTTTTTTTTCCAAATGTGCAGATTATTTTTTTTCAGTGAAAAAGGGTCTGGAGGCTTTTCCGAGGTGGTAAAAATAAGGCATCTACAAAAATTTCAGTGAACTCGACCTTCCACCTGCCTTGCTGTTCCCTGACTATGTGTGGTGCCTGTGTGAGGTGAGAGCTCAAGGATGGTGATTCCTTTCTCCCTCCTCTTGCTGCTGGAGGAGTGATGGGTTCTGCCTGTGAGAGCAGAGATTCCCAATACCTGCTCTCCTTTCCCATTACATTTGTGAAAACTCCTCTGTCTGCTTGTCTCCAAAACACTTCTTGGGGTGGCCAAACCCAGATCCAAGCAAAGACTGAGGAATAAAATCAGAGAGAAATTAGAGGATGCTCACTGCAAGCTGCCAGGCTCTATAGGAGATGCTCATTCCATGTGTCCACGAGCACATGTGTTTGTTCAGGAGAAACTTTGATCTCCAGGAAAGTTCCTGCCAGGGTCGTTTTGCTGGTTCCAGGAAGCTCTTCCTGATGGAGCACGGCTTCAGCCCTCCTTCAGTCCCAGCTGGGGAACTGCTTTGGCAAAATCATCTCTACACGAGGTTTTTAGCAGCGTGTGGTATGGAAGGCATCCAGGATTGTGGTTTTCCAAGGTAACAGCTGAAGGAAAGGGAAAAAAAAAAAAGAAAAAAGAAAAAAAAAGAGTAAGACTGAGCTTTTGTTAAGTAATTAAAGAATTCCGGGTTGCTGGAAAGCCTCAGGGCTGTGCTTCTGTGGCTGATCGGAGTCTTTGTTTGCACAAGGCTGGTAAACAATTTGCAGTTCTTGGCAATAACCTGAATTATGTCCTACCATAAAAATAAAAAAAGGAAGAAGTTGAAAACGCTGGGTTTATATCATTATCTGAGGGCAGGGAGAGGAATGAGGGAGGGACTTCTGCTGGGCTGGCATGCCCTGAGGTCTGTGCAGAGATGCCCTCACTTCTCTCGCTCCATCCACGGGATGCTTTTGGGTAAATAAATAAAGTTCAGCAAGAGCAGAGAGCCCAGGATTGCTCAGCACAGGAGTTCCTTCCCTCAGACTGGGTTTAGCCACTGATTCAGGCAGGAGGCCTCACTGCACAGAGCATTAATATGCTCCCTCTGTGCCCTGGCTGTGCTCAGGAGAGATTTGCATGTGAAATCTCCTCCTGGAGCCTCTACACCCACATCCTTAATTAAGCAACGCCCCACGTTTCTGCTGTCTAGGATAAGTGAATATACACAACTGCAATGCACAGGAGAGAATTTTGCAATGGTTTTGCTGTTTGTTTAAGTGAGGAGGAAGTTTGCTCGAGTGGGTTCTTCTGACCGCCAGCTATGCTTGGTTGGAAAAATATATAAATAAAAGCAGGATGAAGTTTCCCATCTGGGGTGAGCTGCCAAGGCAACACCTTCAGTGGCACGAGGGGACAGCTGCAGATCAGGGAGGCCATAGCCCTGCTCCCGTCTCCTGCTGGCAGGGCACAGTTATCCCACACCCCGTGGTCAGCATGGCTTTGGGTCAGAGGAAGGGGAAATGGGAAAACTGGAATAAAACCAAGAAGCACGTGGAAAATGTCCCCTGTCTTGCCCAAGCCTCTGAGGGTGAGGTTTGCAGGGGAGGATGGGGGAGCACCTCCCCCTGAGCTGGGGATGTCTGTTGGTGTTCCAGCCCTGCTGCCCCATGTCCCTGTACCCCATCATGCTGTCACCACCAGTGCCTGGCCTGCCTGCCACGGGGACCCTGCCTCAGGGACAGGAGGACACTCACTGCATCCCCTTCAGTCCTGAAAACACATTGGGAAACCTCCTTGGATCCCTCCTAGGAGGAGATGCTATTAGGAGAGTCTGATTTTTAAACTCCGTTGGCTGTGCCCAGCCTTGGGTCAAGTGGAGTTTGATAACACGGTAAAGGACAAGTTCTCTGTGGCCTTTGTGAAGCCACAAGAGATATTTTTTTATTAACCACAGCCACTGAGAGTGGGAAAAAAGCTGCTAGAAGAGGCCCCCTTCCTCGTTGTGCTGCGGGAAAGATCATCTGAATTAACATGAGCTCCTCGGCTATTAAACGGAAATTTTAAACGGGAAGAAAATTCTGCAGTGACTGCTAAACTGTGTGTCAGCAGAAAGGGGAAATAGCAATGTGTGTCATTCCTATTATCATCTTGAAATCCATCTTCCCTCTACATGCCATGACGGTGGATAATCCCCGATGCGACGCCTGCATCGCTAATATTTGCCGAGGCAGAATTCCCACTTTGGAAGAATTTTGCTCTGCATATCTTATCCCCCACCTTGAAGACATGGTCTGAGATGATCAGAAACACTGAACACGCTGTTCCTGGGGGTGGAATTTTGCCACTGGTGGCAGCAAAGTGACCTCTGAAGTCCAAGGAGTCAAGAGATTATTGGAATGCCAAGTCACTGCTGGCGTGTCCCTACGTGCCTGGCTGTGGGTTAGACCTGCTGACAGGGACAAGGGGTGTTTTCAAACCAGGAAAATCGTGCCCAGCCCACCCAGGGTGAGGGTAAAATGTCCAGTGTGTGCACCCAGGGCTGCAGGAGGACATCTTCAACAGGAAGAAGAAAATGTGTGCTGCTTCTTTATTGCCTGTGGGAAAGAGAAGGGATCAGGCAGGAATGCCAGGGCAGGGTAAATTTTGCAACACCTGCACTTTTTAAACTCCTTGGTTGCACGGGATGTGACCAGATGTTTTGCTGTGGTGGGTTTAGATGCGAAATGAAGGTGGTGAAGGGGTCTCTGCTCCTGGGATGGGGCTGCATCTCCTGCAGCTTCTCCCTGGGGACGGGCACTTGGGGCTGTTGGTGACACGGCCCAGCTCCAGCTTCCCTCCCTCCAGGGTTTGTCATGTTATGACCCAAGTGCAATGGGGTGGATAGGCTCGTGCTGGTGGGAATTTACAGCAGGGCATCACAAAGGAGTGGAAATGCAGTTTGTCAGCCTTGGGGATCAGCCATGGCCTGTCACAAGTCTGCTCTCCAGCAGATGCCCCAGTGCGTTGAAGGAAGTGGTGGCTGTGATCTTGGTCACAGCTTTGGTTTTCCAAGCCAGGCGTTGGTGTTTTCATGGTGCAAGTGGGCTGTGTGTGCCAGGTGCCCCTCAAGGGGCAGGGTTTGGATACTGCTGTGTCTGCCATGGCTTTGCATTGCTGCCTTCACAACAAATCATGGGCTGTGCCAGACGAGCTGGGGCGGGTTTGTTTGCAGCTGAGGAGTCAAGACATGGGAATGAAGTGGGTGGTGGAGAACCAGACCTTGTGTGTGCACATCTTTGCATACAGCATGGAAAAAAACCCAGACCAACTCCCTCCTTGAGAAAAAGAACCTCAGCACTAATAAATCTCCCCCTCCAGGTCCCCATTCCACTTCACCTGACAGGGAGAGCAGCATGGGGATGCCCAGGAGGAGAAAAGCACAGGGGGTATGTGATCCAGGGTGAAAAAACCCAAGCTAATGATGTAGACATTTGTGCAGAGGTTAAAAATGAAGCAATAAAACCTTTACACAAACTTCCAAATGCTCCAGCAGCCACACACCGCAGCTCAAAGTGGAGAATAAATAAGGGAAGGCACAGGCAGGCAGAGGGAGGCTGATAGAGCCATCACTCCTCCGTGGCAGCCTGAGAAATATGTCCCCATGGTGTCCCTAGAGCCACTGAGGGGAGGGAGTGGAGGAGTGGAGGCTTGGGGATGTCCTAATGCCTCCTGATGGGTTTGGGTCATCCTGTGGGGAGCAGAAGGGATGAAACACGAGCTGAATTTGCCAGGTCTCTTGGGCTCAGAGCCTGGCCAACAGGGCAGCCTGCAGCGTGGGTTTATGCTCTCTGGCAAGGGCAAATTAAAGCCTGTGTGTGGGATGGAGAACGTGCTGACCACCCTTTCAGAAAGTCTCTGAGAGCTGGTTGCAGGAGGGACGTGGGGGATCTTTCAGCCCTGCCTTTGGTTTGGCTGTGTCTGGAATGAGGGTGCTGCAGCAAAGAGCTAAAGCCCAGTTCAAGCCCAGCATTTCATTTTTCGCCAGCAGCTCTGCATTGTGGACTCCCCCACAAAAATGTTATCCACAGGGCACGGAGAGCAAGGAGCAGCTCCTGGGAGGACAGGGGCAATGCCATTTCACATCTCCCAAGGCTCTCACACTGTTTGCACTGACAACAGGCTTTTCTTAGCTGAGTCTGTGATTAGTGGTGCTAAAGGCACAGCTAATTCATCATGAATTTTCAGAGGCAGAGACTTGCTGCTGGGAATGCCCTTGGACTTCCAAAGTGAGCGCAGCCTCCCTCCTCCCATCCTGCTGAACTTCCTGATGGTGAACCAAGAGCCACAGACACTGTGCTGCAGCAGCTCAGGGCTGCCTGGAGAAGGGAGAAGGTGGATAAAAAGGCTGTTTATCCAAATGAGCTTCAGTTTAGAGCCAGGGGGTCTCTCTATGCCCTGGGGAAAGTTCCTCCTGGCAATGCAGCCAGGAGCTCTGCATCATCCTGCCCTCACTGTACTGGGGCCTCTGATTATGAGCCACATCCAGCACTGCTTGGAACCTTTGCTTTATAAATGAGCGTGGAAAAGGAATGTGAGCGTGTTGCAGCTTCCCAGGGAGCTTTTCTGCAGCCCCTGCAGATGAACTCACTGTCTCCTTAGCTTAAGGCCTGGGTAAAGAACTAATTATTTGGACCTAAGCTTAAGTCTGTATCCACAAAGATGGAATTGTGACTCTTGCCAGCTTCCCCTTGAGGACTGCAACCTCATTTTGTTCCTTGTGAACTTCTGCTGAGGTGTAAAATAACAACAATCTCGAGAGCTAAAATCGCTGAAGGATGGATTAAATTATAATGCAATCAGTCCAAAGGACCTTCTGTCTGCAAGGAGCAGCATCAGGCTGTCCCAGAGCAGGCAGCCTGTCAGGATTACCCAGCCCGCTCTGACTGCTTTGTCTCCACCAGGAAACTGCATTTCCTGGGCATTTTCTGTTATCCTCTGCTGAATGCTCCTCAGGAGCCTTGGCATCACCCTGCCCAGGGCAGGACTCACTCTGAGAAGAGCTCGATAAACCCACCACAGAAAAGGACAGATGGCAATGAATATTTTGAGGTCTGCAGCACATTCCTGGGGAAGGATTGCTTCTGACCTGCCATCTCCGTGCAGACTTTAAATCACAACTTGAGCAGCAAGCCCGGTCTGGGGTCTGTTAATTTGTGTTTGGAGAGGATTTAGCATAGCAGGGCTCCAATCCCCACTGAGATTTTCGAGAATAAGCTCCTATAAATAACTAGGATGGAGCCCATGGGATGATTTTCAGACATTTGAAATACCCTGGGCACGGCCTGGCAGCCCTTGCACAGCTCAGGGAGCAGCTGGGGAAGCAGGAGCTGCCTGGCTGGGACTGACCCTGCTGGGTCCTGTCCTGCTCCCCACCCTGCTGAGCCCACACCCCAGGGGCTGGCAGGCTCCTCCAGATGCCCTGTGCCACCATGTCTCACTGCCAGGAGGAACAGGGCTTATTTTGGGACTCCAGGCACCTGGTGGGATGCTGGACAGTGACCTCATAGCAAACAAGGCACCCCACAGATGCCTGTGCAGTGGATATGCAGCTCCTCATGGTTCCCTATAGCTGCCTGCAAGGGCCCTTGAAGGCTTCATCCCTCTTCAGGGCAGGTTTAAGATCTCTTTGCCTGCCTGAACAAAGGTAACAAAAGATGCAGGGGCTTAATTATCTTTTCTGGCTTTGTCCAGTTTAGTTTCTCTTTGTCAACCAGTTTAACCATTTCTGTGGAGCAGGAGGAATCAGGGGATGGGGATGCAGGCAGAGCTCAGCTGCTTTTGCTTAGGAAACCCTGCTAAAAAGGCATCAGCTTTTTGGAGATCACCCAGTATTGCCCTCTGCTCCATGCTCAGCCTGCTGGGAGCCTCTGGGCTGTAGGGCTGTGCTCATTAGGATGCTTTGAGAAAAGTGGTCCTTGAGGACCCTGCTCTGATACTCCTCTGCAGAAGGTAGGCTCAGCCTGGACTTGACCCTTTGCCTGTTCACCTAAGCTGTTCTTAGGCAACGAAATGTGGAGTTTCTCTTAAAAGAAGCCCTCTTCTGCTCAGGCTGGAGTCTATAGGTTGACAGCAATCTCGCCCTAGAAGGAGGGAGCCCAAACTATGGGGACAGAGCTTCCATTTGCAGAGGGGTAACACAGCCAGGGAATTATTCCCAATGACTGGACACAATTTCCAGTTTGGCTGAAGCCTCAGTTGGTGTTTCTTTGACAAGTCTGGATGAAAATATTTTGATTCTTCTTTGTTCGTTTGCTTGTTTTAGGGCTGGATTTTCCCTTTTTTTTTTTTTTT
>VZDJ01000175.1:7110665-7126286 GCA_008694505.1 Cyanoderma ruficeps
CAGGTCCACCCCTCCACCCCCCTGCACACACAGCTGCCTCAGTGCCAGCAGGGTCCTTCTGCAGCTGCAGAAGTATAAGAACAAACGGGAGAGACAAGCATGAACAGAAGCAGAACAAATGGAAAAGTAAGACGCCGAGTGAAAAATTTAGAGAAGCATTTTAAGCAAGGAAAAGCTTGTTCCTTTTCTATTCCCTCCTTTTCTATTTGTTATACGCCTCGGAAGCGAGGCACTGCCTGCTTGCAGGGGGCTGGGTACCTGCAGCAAAGCCCTGCTCCCCATTTGCATGTTTCCTTGCATTAAGGCAGGGAAGATGAGAAAATGCTTTTCATCCGAGGCACTTAAATAGCAGGATTCTCCTGTACAAACACGCTTTCCTACCCCGATGTACTCAGGAGTGTGTCTCAGCCAGGGCTTGGGGGCTGTGGTGGCATCCCGCACTGGGGCAGGAGGTAATGAGAATTTCTTGTCAGACTTGTCCCAGGTCCCCTGAGCCAGCACAGCCGTGGCACTGCAGCGATGTTTGGTTGTTCTGGGATGGATATTTGCTCTTGGCTTCATGCCTTTTACAAGAGCACAAATGTAATGTCAAAAGAAACCACTTTGGTAATGTACTTAGAAGTTTAATATTTTATACAGTGCTATAGTGATGTGATGTATTGCCTTCCAGACATTGCTTTTTGCCTGAGGTCTCGAATTTGGGATCATCTGTGGGGCTGCATTCCTGCATCCTCTGTGGTGCCTTGTGCACCTTTCTCACAGGGTGTTGAATTCCTTTCTGTCCCTACAAAATGCTAAAAAGCAGCTCAATCCCAGTTCCTGGCAAAAGGTGAATTCTGATTATCCAGTGGGCATTGTTTGAGCTCTCAGGATCGATGGCACTATATTAAAGCAAGGTACTCACTCCTCAAGGCACAACGTGAGAGAAGATTTGTGATGATAAATGTATGTCAGTCTGTGAGCTGGCTGCCAGCACCTCAGCTGGGGAGCAGCAAGGAGCATCAGGGCAGGCAGTCCTCACACAAATGTGGATATCTCTATGTCTGATTTGCACTCCATCCCAATCAATATGGTTTTCACAGACCAGGATTAGTTTGGTTGCCCTTTGTCCTCTGAGGTGACTCAAGCTACTTCATAAAGTAATGAGTTTGGCTCTAGGTAGCACAGGTTAATGGTGTGGTTGTTCCGTGCTCAGTTACAAAGCCTTCATGTGGCCTCAGATATTATAAATCTGGTTTATGAAGATTGGGAGTATTGACAGAGACCTGATTCTGCCTTACTCCTTCTGCAGCCTGCCAGGGATTTTTGACAATCCACTTTTAGCAGCTTCCAGCACAGGCAGAGAGAGACTTTATCTCCCTGAGGAAAACTTCTGGGTGAACACCAACTTGCTGGTTTTTATTTGCCAACATTTGTGAGCGCTTGGAGGGTAAAACAGAGCCAGGATAAGCACAAGCCAGAGGGGCTGTGCTAATTCTCCTCACCAAGGTAGGTTCGAACTACTCTGAATGACAGTGGCTGGACACTCCCAGCCCAGCTATCTGTCCTTCCCATCCCACCTCCAGTTAATCCTTGTGCCCCGTGCCCAGCTCAGTTTAGCAGCTGCTGAGCATCAAGTGGCAATTCTTCTGCATTTTTATTGCCAGATCTAATGGTAGATTTTTAAAGGTGCCAGTGACAGGCCAGCACCAGCACCAGGGGAGTCCATGGCACAGGATGTTGCTCACCAAGGCAAACCAGGAGCTGCTTGCACAGTGATTTAATGATTAAAAATGCCTCAAATGGCAGCAGCTGCTCCAAATGCACTTCTTGTAGGGTCAGTGTGTGGTTTGGGGTTCGCAGCCCTGCACACAGTGAGAGCCTGGCCCCAGGTTGTGAATTCCCAATTAGCTGGGGAGGGACCATTTTCCTTTGGCTGCAGGTGGAAATGACCCTTCCTAAAGCCACTGATCACTAATTAGTGCAAAACCTCCAAGCAAAGTTTCCCATCCAACCCTGTACACTGAGTGCAACTCACCAAGACCTCCAGGCATTTCAGCAAAGGTTTGGGGTCATTTGGGTTAGGCTGGCTTCAAAACCAGCTTTACAAGGAGGTGGATGAAAGATGTTGATGGAGATGTCCCTCCTTCCCAGTCTTCTAATCCCAGTCCAGAAAGGGATGGATGAGGGCAGCAGCAGGGAGGGCAAACCTTCCAGCAAGCCCTGGCTTTTCACAAAACCCCAGGGGTAGCCAGGAGGGTGTATTAAATTTGTACCTTTAAGTCCTGGCCAGGGAATGGAGCCCCTGTCACCAGACTGGAACCCTGTGGGGGGACACTGCCCTTGTCACTGGCACCCTCTGCTGCTGTGGCCCGGCTTGCAGAGAGTATTGCAGCAGCAAAAAAGAGCAACAATATGTTCTCATTAAAAAAAGAAAGTGAGGAGGAAGAGGGTGAGGCGAGGAGCAGGAGAGATGGATTGTGCTGGGGCGCTGAGCATGGAGCAGCCATAATTAATCATGGTCAGAGGGGACGGGGAGGAAATCCTACAGCTCTGTTGGGAGGAAGGGTTTGCTGCTGTCAAACGATGCTGCTGCCCATGTCCCAGGGTGCCTCTGCTTCACTCTGTGCTCAGGGGCTGCTCCAGGGAGGAATCCCCAACTCCCAGGTTCAGGTTCAGGCTGGGAGCACCCAGCTCCCCTCCCCTCTCTGCTTTGCACCGACACCCAAATCCTGAATGTCTCATTAACTCTCTTCCCTCGTGCAGTTCTGCCCTGAATGGGAACACAGGGCACCATAAATAATAACTGGAGCACTGCCAGAGCCCTCTGAGCAGAGGGCAGTGCCCGCTGAAGCCCACCCTCTTTGTGTGCCCTTGCTTGTCCTTGTCCTTTCAGTTTATCCCAGTTTTAGGAGGGATGCTGCTCCTGGAACCCCTGAGTGCTCCTGGTGCTGCTGTTGTGGTGGCTGCAAGAAGTGCTGGGGGTGTTTCCAAGTGAACAAGTTAAGGGAGGTACTTAGCTGGGCTTGGGCTTCCCACAGGTGTCTGTACATCTCCGTCTGTTCCATCCTGGGCTTTTGAAGCATTTTTGACCCTCCTGATAACAGTAAATGCAGGGAAAGAGGCTGAAGCTCAGTCTCAGTCAGCACCAGTACATGCCAGTGCTGGGCAGAAGGGATGTGCACACCCAGGGATTGTGAAGGTGAAGGTGCTCAGTGCGCACAGGACCTCACCATGTCATCAGTACAGCTGAGCACATTTTTCTTTACATGTGGAATGAATTTGCCAGAAAGGAGGTTTTTGGGCTCTTTTCCATTTTTAATTTTTTTTTTTTTGAGCCTAGTATACAGCTTGGCCAGTGATTAATAAAAGATTTCACCTTCCCAATGCTTCTTCTTCTGCCCTCACCCAGGGGCTGTTCTGATAGTAGTGCAGTATGACATACAGAGTTAGGGTTGATTTTTTTTTGGTAGTGTTTCTTGTGCCTATTAACTCAGTTCTTGGCTAAAAAAACCTGCTCTGTATTTAATAAGAAATTGCAGGAGGGATTGGCAGGAAAAGGTCTCGGTCATGCAAAGGTTTTAGTTTGGAGAACAAAGAAAAGTTCAGTTATTTCATTTAGTGAAAAAAAAAAGCATAATCCCTGTGTGCTTTGGTTTGATCTGAACCAAATTCTATTTCGAATTCTGGTGTCTGACTTGGGAGAAAAACCCCAACCCAAGAGCCTAGAATAATAACTGCAATAGTAATTGTTGTTATTTTTAATTTTGGTACAAAAGTCCCTGGATTTAGGGGAGGGCAGCTGTTTCCATCAGCTTAGGAAAACTATTCACGTGGTTAAAGTTAAGCATGCAGCTAAATCATTTGAGGAACAAGACTTTCTGCAGGCAGATAAGAGCCTAATAACACGACGATGAGAGCCCAGCCTTCCACTGATAGCAGAAACTAATATTTGTGATGCAACAGCCTTGCATTATTCAGTAGTTAAAGATAATTCTAAGAAACAGAACAGCTTGAGAATTAGCAAAACTAGCAATAAAATATTCTTAGCTGACTCTGGGGGGAAGTAAATTGCCATGTACAGGATTTGCATTCATCTTAATGTTTATTAAAAATGAGACAGAGCTGCTTGCCACACGCTTGGCCAGAACAGCTCCACAGATCACTGGAGTGGGACCTCCCGGCCTCACTGAGCCTTGGGAACTCAAGGCACGTGTGGGTTGGTGTTGGGGCCAGGGATGGACACCCAACTGTCCCCCTGGACAAGTGCCCAGGGCGCCGTGAGGGATGGATGGCTGCCAGCACTAACTGCTGATTGTGTGCCCGGCACTGCTGCTCAGCCCAGCACCAGGGTGTTCGTCCCCCCTTCCCAGGGGTGAAACCGCCAGGGAAGAGCAGCTGAAGAACAGCAGGAATGTTGTCCCTGAAGGAGATGTGCTGCTGTACACAGCAACGCTGACACGAAGAGTTGGCACACTCACAGCAGCACCACCAGTCGTGACTTTGCTCCTGCATTTGCAGAGAAAGTGGAGAAATACAACTGGGAGAAGCAAGCTCAGGTCTCCTCTGCAGGCCATCAGCTGGCCCAGAGTGCTCAGTCATTCTAAAGACCTTTCTGGGCCATTCTTGTTCCCCGGCAGTGGGCAGGTGGAGGGGCTGGATGCCCTGATGCAGCAGACAGGGGTGATGTGTCAGTAGCATGTAAAGAGCCCTGAATGTGCTGGAATTGTGCTAAAGCACGAAGATCTGGTGCTGCAGGAGTGAATCACCTCATTTCACACGGCTGATCCGCACCAACAGCCCAGTGCAGCACAAATGGGTCGCTTTGGGATGTGGGAGGAACCTGCACCACCTCATCCGTAATCCAAACAACATGGGCCAGAGGGGAGCCATGGCTCCTGCCTTTACTGAATGCAGATTTCTGCAGGAGCACCCAAGATCTCCAAAAACCCCTCTGATGTCTGTGCACCTGGAGCCACACCTGCAGCCAGGCCACCTCTTGCTGGCTACTTCGAGTATAACAGCCACAAACAGTGACTGAGCTGGGGTGGACACGTGGGGAAGGAAAACGAAACAAATATACAAATAATACTAAAAAAAAACCCCAAAAAAACCAAGTGAGACTATTCAAAAGGGGGACTTTATTTTTATTACACTGGAGCCAGGCGTCAGTGCGCCAGTTCAGCTTTGATACACAATAAATCAGCAAACCTGTCACTCAGTTTGGAAACCAAGATTGCAGTGGCACTAAAAACACATTGAAAACATTTACTTTCTTCCCTTTTTTTTTTTTTTTTTCCCTCTTTAGTTTTTGGTACAAAAATGGTACAAACAACAATACAAAATATTTGTGCTGTTGACGGTTACAAAAAAAGGTTTTTGAACTGGGTTAACGGACGCAAACTTTTGCTTTTTGCGCTTCAGCGTGAATACAGCAGAACAGCAGAAGTCTTCCTTGAGAACAACCACAGTCATGCGGGCTGCTACACAGCTTCTCCATCAGAAAGGAAACATGCAAAGTCATCATTGAAATAAATTTAAAAAAAAAAAAANAAGTGCTCCAATTATACATCTATACGTTGTTGTTTTTTTCCCCTATTAGATTTGTAGCTTCAAGCACTAACTACATTATGTACACTGTGTGTGAACAGTTGTATGTGGGGTTGGTGTGGACTGGAAAGAACTTTTTATTTTCCCCATGAAACCGAGTTAATTTGCGTGGGAGACACCTACGTTGTCTGGCTGCTGTTTTAAACACTTGCATTCATCGTGACACAGCATTTTCCCCCCCTCCCCCAGTATTTTTCTTCACACTTACAATGAAGAGCTCCAAAAGACATCACAAATAAAAATTCTGTATTTTACCTTTGTTTATTTTTTTTAAGATTAAATGAAGTTGCAATCTTGGCATATTGCGTGGTGCAGACGCTGCACTGACCATTGCCGTTCTTCAATGCCCGAGCGTCCACCCTACGTGAAGCAGTTCCAGGTGACACAGCCACCTCTGAACCCCCACTTCTGAAGGCTGGATTTGGACCTGACTGTCCCTAAAAACCCCTGGGGAGAAAACTCCCCACCACCATTGCACAACTGCCAACGGCATCGCCTGGTCCAACAAAAACGGGAAAAAAATGGGAAACACAAAACCAGAAGCGAAACCATGACTAGAACACGGGACACCTAGAACAGACTTGCCTATTTACTGTCATTAATTACCTGCTGAATCTCCTCCTTGCCTTGCAAAGCATTTCTGTGACTGGCGCTGCTCCCAGTTTTAGGCTACATGATAAACAGACCAGCAGGGCTGTGGGTCATGTTCTGCTGGGGGTGGCTGTGGGTACAGCAGTGACACTGTTTCTGCACGCTCCCTGGCTTGGGGATGTGCAAAACTCATCCTTAGGAGGCAGGGAAGCCACCAAACATATCCAGTGCCCTGGGAACTCACTGTCCCCATCCCTTAGACAGCAGGGAGAGCTGTGGTGGTGTGCCCTGGCAGTGCTATGGGGTAATAGGGTAGGACAGTGGTGTTTTAGGGATGGGATCCCCTCCATCTGCTTGAAAGCAAGTCCTTCCCCACTGCCTTGAGCGGTACAAAGAGTGGGGATCACTTCTTCAAACAGCTGAATGTTTTAGTTTAGATTAGTCAGGGAACAGGGACTCTGGTCTCAGTGCATTAACCCCTCCTGTGGGTTCTCAGAATAAACAGCAACTGCAGGCTCAGCCAAAGGGGTTCTCTGCCTCACTGCGGCTCCTGTAAGCCATCATCACCTCCAGCTGCAACTGGTTGTCACTGTGTCACATCCATGAGGATCAGAGGGGGACAGAGCGATGGCAAAGTCACCTTGTCAATGGGACTTTGTAGATTAATGCAAAGCTTCTTAGCTGTGTTACAAACCATCAGTAACATTAGCAAGCAAAAAGGTTTGTAAAAAGTGATCTGTTTTCAGCGCTGGATGTGCTCCTCACTTACCTTCCACTTGGTCCCACCGTGAGAAAAGGGGCCTGATGCTGCTGCTGCTTGTAGGGAGTAAAACTCAGAGAGGGAGGATGCAGGGAGGAGAAAGGGGAAGAAGAAAATAAAGGAGGAAGAGTTCCGGCAGAGGGAGACTGAGCAGAACTGGGTCAAAACACAATAATCTGGTTGGTATGATTTATAGGCTCGTGGGATTGGAACGGCTGGATTGCAAATGCTGCAGAAAAAATATCCACTGATTTAAAAAAAAAGTCGCCAATGGAAACAGGTTGGTTCCTTTTTAATCACTCAAAGAGTTTTGTTAGACTTAGGTTGCATCAGTTTTCTCGAAAACCTGAAATGTTTGGACAAGCTGAAGTCAGACAACATCCCCCCTCGTGGGTAAGTGGGTCCTTTCACCGCTGGGGAGAGCGAGTGCTGCCGATGGCCTGGAGCCGCCGTCCCACATCCCTGCCAGCCCCTTCCCTACCTGGAATCCCTCATCCCAGCCAAAGCTGCAGCAGACGTTAAGCACCAAGTGCTCTGGAGCAGGGATTGAGTTGGTCTCCCAGGTGAACAGTGCCAGGTGGATGGCGAGGCACAGCTCACAGCAGAGACCTGGCACTGCAGGATCCACATGAGCGTTCCAGGAGCCCCATGGAGCCGGCGGGCAGTGGCATCAACCCAAGGGATGGAGAACCATCAGCATCACCCGGCCCTTGAGCTGAATCCTTCTCCTGTGTTGGTGATGAGGCTACGGCGACGGACACCAGCAGCAAGAAACACCAAGTGCATTTTTATTATTCACTACGCCTGTGCCCGGGCAGCTTCTGCAGAGGTGCAAAGCCCTGATGGTGAAATATTCCAGCCCGTGGCTTTTCCAAAAGAAACGGGGAAGAATCAAGAGTGCCATGGGTAAGGAAGAGAGGCTGCGGGGCCATGCAGCCTCTGTGCCAGGCAGCTGGGAACAGGGGCTGTGAGGTTGGCCAGGAGTGGTCAAGAGGAGGGGGACAGCACGTGGCAGAA
This sequence comes from Cyanoderma ruficeps, assembly GCA_008694505.1. Classification (NCBI taxonomy): domain Eukaryota; kingdom Metazoa; phylum Chordata; class Aves; order Passeriformes; family Timaliidae; genus Cyanoderma; species Cyanoderma ruficeps. Next base: position 7,118,623 of record VZDJ01000175.1, read on the forward strand.
GCAAACCAAGACTTTCATGGTGGTCTCACAAGACAACCGAGTTCACAACGATGGAATGGGAATCTGGAAGAGTGTCAGGTGCTGCCAACCCACCCTGTGGTGTGACATCCTCATCGTGCTGCTGCCATTAGTGCCATCCCTCTCCTCTGAGATCCACACTATTGCCTCCTGGTCTCCTCAAGAACCTTGGGTGAGAGTGAGTTTGCTCTCCGAGCCGTGAAAGACAAACTGACCCACTGACTGACCGACTGACCAACCAAGACAAAAAGAAAGATCTCACCCTTGGCAGGTAATAACATCCTGGTAACGCTGAAGTCCCCTCGGGCAGACTTTTACCACATTCCACTCCATACAAGACACATTTCAAATGCTCATTAATTTACAGAAATTGCATTTTATAGAAAATATGATACAATGAAATATAAAATGCACTAGGAGCATTTCAAAAATCTGTAGAGACGATCTTGCAGCCCAGTTTACCCTCTGAAAGGCGCCCACTCATCACCGCAAGCTCTCGTCCTCTCATTCTCGCTCTCATGTGCACGCGCTCGCTCCCCCCGCCTCCCCCCCTTTAACTCTTAGCATTCAACTTGAGAATCAATAGAGATATCAAAAAAAGCATGATTATCCCCTGGATAATCACCTTCCAATACTGTGCACATTCTTGAATTTAAAGGAAAATATATCTAAGCACTTTTACAAGTTTTAGCGAACCCACTGCAAAATCGTCTGCAGAATATAAAACACAGGTAATCCAAGATTTCATAGCACATTAATTAAGTGGCTCATAATCCATTAAATGTGGTTTATATTACACATCCATGCAGTCTAAATCATTTTACAAACATTAGACATAAACCCACTAGTCCAAATCAGTAAAGGAAAAATGTAATAAAAAAAGCTAATAACTATTTGTTATTGGTTAAACTGACCCTACATATAAACTAGGTAGTTTGCTACCATTTATAATACTGATGTTGAATTATGCCTGGATGCTGCGAAACCTCTTTGCTTACTTGGCAATGCTTGAGCATATTAACCACAAGATACTTAACAGGCCCTCGTTGCACTTCTTCTCCAAAAAAACACATTTACTACAGATAGCAGCGCCTACCCATCAAATAGAAAGGACACACATTAGCTGAGTTACACGATGTTGTTGAGCTTTGGCTACTAATGCTCCAAGGCATTAACGTGGTACTAGACTAACTCCATTACTTAGGGATGGGAAAAGTGTGGGTAACCTGTCCCTGCCCTGGGCACTGCCTTGGCGCCGCCGCACAAACCCTGCCTCAGCCCAGGAGAGCAGCACCAGTGCTGGGCATCCTCAGGGATGGGGGACACCACCACCACCTCCTCCTCCACCTCCTCCTCCTCCTCTTCCTCACCCCACTGGTGTGTCCATCACTCACGAGGTCGTGGGAGCCAAAACACGGCGACAGCAGAAAAACAAACAGATGGGCCTTTGGTCATGTCACGATTTACTTTGTAGGGTTTTAGGCAAGGGCTGTCGGAGATTTCTGTTGCAATAACCAAAGGCTTTATCAATGCTATAGTTCTATGCAGCTACATTGAGTGTGACCAGGGGCCAGCAGAGCCCTCCGGTCAAGTATTTTGCATCTGATAACACTGAATTATATACAACATGATGACTAGTTCACCACCTGCTGAGGCTTAAAGATGGCTGTTAAGATTTCGACTCAAAACATCTCCCCCCCCCTCCCCACCCCCCATCCTCTTCCACCCCAGAATGAGTCACCCCTTTAAAAAAAAAACCAACAAAATTAAAGGAAACAAAAAAAGGCAAAAAAGAAACAATCTCCACAGTTCCTTTTTGTTAACTCCTTCCCAGCTAGAACTGGCTTAGGGTCACAGGGAGTGCTGCCCAGGATGGTTGTATGTTTGTTTTCATCACTCCTGAGATTGAAGGGAATCTGACACATGCACCAAAAGGCACTTTCAAATATATATATATATGTATATATATTTTAAAAACAGTGCTTCTGTTCTAAGAAATTCAAGTTAAGACAGAGTGCCTTTCACTCTCTTTAGTCATAAAGCAGGTAAACGAGCAATATCCCAGCTGACATTAAAAAAACAAAAAAAAAACCCAAAAAGAAACCTGCAGCAGAGACAAGTGTTCATGCGAGACNGTTTCTTGAACCTGGGCCCCCAGTCGTTCAGGTAGTCGTAGTCCTGGTCCCCAGAGCTGGAGGAGTTGAGGGAGCTGACGGAACCAGCGGTGGAGCCGCTGCCCTCGTAGTCAAAGACCAGCAGGGAATCGTAGGGAGGAGCTGTGGGGTCGTTGTCTGCGGCACGCAGGCCCTGGAGGGGAGAAAACACGGTGTTAATGCCCACCACGGGGTTTGAGAGGGGCTGGGGGGATATTTGAGATCCCTGCAGCAAAGTTAAAAGGGAAAAATGAGGGTCCTGGCGCTTCCCGGATGCACCTTTGGGTAGTGACCTTTCAGCTGCCCCAAGAAGAAAACCCAATAACTCCTCCAGTGTCCCTAAAAAGAGTCATTATTTCCAACTGTTTACTTCCAGTGATCCATTTCTGGATCTGGAAAGCTTTCTGTCCTGGCCAGCATGTCATTTCTGGGGTTGCCTGTTGAGATTTCCAGCTTAGCCGATGAAACAAAAAACAGCACCCTTCCTCTCCCACCAATATTTTAATTCTGATGGTTTTCACTCCTTCAGGAAAACAAAATTTAAAAAAAAAATTAGGAAAGAATAAAAAAATCACTCCCGGCAAAATTCTGCAATTAGGACAGACGTGGGGTGTGGAATCCTGGGCAGAGGGCTGGGGAGCAGCGCTGCTCCTGTGTGGCGTGGGCAGCAGTGTGGGCAGGCCACGGAAACAGCCTCGGGATATGGAGAAAGAGAATTGCTTTGCTGCAGAGCCCAGCGTCAGGAAAAGCCAGGTGGAATAGCCCTGCAATAAAGCAAATGTTCCACATTCCCACCTTCAGAAGGCCTGGCCTCAGCGCAGGGAGATGGAACTGGTTTCGGCAGCAGGGGCGTGGGCAAGAAGAGCGAGTCTGCACGAGTATGGATGTGTGTAAATGTGAGTGAAGGATGGGCAAAGGGACAAAGGAAGAAAGGATTTTAATGATGAAAATGAGAAAAGCACAGCAGGAAATGCATGTAACAATAGAATTAAATGGCTGTAACACTTATTTTTCTGGCTCAGGAAATGGATGGTGTACTTTGTCTCGGAGGAAATAATGCATTGATTGGTTTGTAACCACTCAATCACTCAAAACTAAAAATGAGATAAGAAATACCAAATGGGTAGATATTTGTACAGGCAGATAAAGGAGCAGTAATCTAACATAAAATGAAGAAACCCTCTCTGATCTGAGTCTCTCTGTGCTGCAAACTCTTTGAGGCTTTACACCAAACAGAGCCTGAGAGGAAGGCACAGACTGCTGAAATAATTACAAGTCCAGGAGCCGCAAATGGCTCATTCTGCCTGGGTGCTGAAAAGCATGGAGTTTGTGACACCCACGACACGGAAATCTTGGGCTTTTTGCTGGTTCAATGCCTTCATCAGGCCAATCCCTTCCCTGGCTGGCACCAGACTTCTGGCATGAGCATTAGCACTGCTCGGTCCGTGCAGTCAGGGACACCTGACGTTCGCTGGCTGCTCAAGCTTTGAAGATGTGACACAGGACCCCCTATGGAACATACCTCATTAATAAAATCACCAATATCCCCTGGATGTGGGATTACTGGTCTTATAGGATACTGTGGTTCAGCACCAATAGGTCTTTCATCCACCCTTCTGACTCCAGGTGTCTTGTTCAGCACGTGATCCATGGTCTCCGGCTGCTGGAGCTGGCTTAAATCGTAATCCTGTGACAAATGGGAAGGCACAGTGTGAAACCCAGAGCTTCTCCTTCAGATCACCTGCTCATTCAATGTGCAAACAAGTCGAGGGCTCTAATTCTGTTTCAGCTGAAGTCTGATAGCAAATCTTATCCCTGGGTATGTAGCACTTCCATCTAAATTACAGATGAACCTGACCTCTGAGCAGCTCATAAAATTGACCTCCTAAGAGTGTATCTTGTAGGTTAAATCTTATAAATTATTTAAGTATTTAAATACTTTCTGAATATTTCACATAGCATCTAAATATCTGGGATAAAACCCTGGCTTTTGTTTGTGTGTGCATAGGTGTATGCATAACTTTTTTGACAAAATACACATTATAATGTAGAGGCACAGTGTTGGTAGACATATTATTGCAATTACATTTCTACAGAAGTAAAAACATTAAAATGTGTTTTGCATTTATGCATGTAGGCTTTTCAAAGTAATTATGTTCTTTTTGCTTGTGAAAAATCCCAACAGAATAGGTTTCTATCACAAAATGAGAACCAGGTAATATTTCATTAAAAATGTATTCATGTAGGTAATGGTGTTTTGCTGCTCATCCTTTGCTGTTATTTTTAACGAATCCTTCCTAAAATATTTAAGCCTACAGTGTAGTTGCCTGAAACCAGATACTTTAGCTACTTGGAATGCTTAGAACAGTGCTTCTACCAGGAAAACTATCCTTGTGCTCAGGCGGGGATGATTGAATCTCCAGGAGCAATATTTATAAATAACTTGACAGCGACAAGACAAAAAAGAAATGTTAATTGCAAGGATTTTTATGCGGAATAAGAACTTTTCAAGGTTTGGGTGAACTCAGGCCTCAGAGTTTGCCATGGCAGCTCTCACCAGGATGACCTGCTTGCCTTCGAAGGCCAGCGGGACCTCCACAGCAGGATGTGCTGCAGTGGTTTTGTGGGATTCCTGAGCACTGACCTGGAACCACGCAGCCCCATTCAACAAGCAAAAATAAAACCATTACACAATGTACAGTCACATAATTTGCATGAACGTAATATTTGAGAGTGTCCTGGGCTTTTTACTCATGTTCCGTAGGAGTAAAAAACCGGCGACTTCAACAGGAGTGACCAAACTTTGCTGTTTTAGCTGAGGAATTGGGCACGGAGCAGTGGAAAAGCACCTCCCAGGAGTGCAGGCCAGGGAAGTTTTCATGCAACATCAGCACCAGTGTCTGTAGGAAGAGCCACTGGAGGAAAGATGACGTGCTCAGGCAGCCTGTGGCTCAGGGCTCTGTCACCCAGCAAAGCTTTGCCACCGCGCGCTGCGTGGTGAAAGAGAAAATCCCCAAATCTCTTTAGACATTTCTCACAAACCATGTCCAGAAATTAAAAGAAATTAAAGGCACATTAGAGGCGATTAAGTAAATGCAGGGAAAGCCCACAGAAGCTCAAAGCTCAGCAAGCCAAGGCAAGAGACTGCAGCCACAAGGCTGGGCAGGGCAGCAGCTGCTGGCTGGTTTTATGAAGATTTCTGGTAAAATACGCAGTTTTAATGACTTAAGTAACAGAAATATGGTTTGAACATGAGTGTCAATGGAGTGATTTATAGTCCTTCCCCAGGAAGCTGCCTAGGGGTAGAAAAATCCTTGTGGTACTGGCCTCCTGGCATCATCCTGCTTGCAAAGGAGGGTGTCCCAGTAATATCCTGAATCTCCTGGCCCTGCTGTCTCTCCACCACACCAGGGAAGCCAATAGAGCTGCCTGGTCATAAATGAAGGAACACAACAACCCTTTGCCTGTATTTCACTAAAAACAATGTGTTTTCTGCTTTTTTGAGAGTACAGATCGCACAGGGGCACAGCTCAGGGACTCTTCTCACCTGATCCTCCTCTCCACCTCCCTCCTCGTCGTACTTGAGGATGTTGTCCCTGACGTCGTCCTCGGGGTCGATGAGGAGCTGCTTGGTGTGCCGCTCCTTCTCCCGGCGCTTCATCCACACCACGAACAGCAGGACCATGGCTGCAACAGGGGGGAAGCTGGGTGAGCTGGGAGCTCCCGCAGCACAAGGCCAGGCTGAGGGTGTCCCGACACCTCAGCTGCCCCTGCACGCTGCACAGAACCTCACTGGCTGCTGGCAGGAGGAATAAAGTGTTAACCTATTGCATGGGGTAATTTTTAAAGGAGAGATCAGTGTGAGCTGTAAATACTGTGAAAATTCCCACTACAAACATTTCTTTAAGGTCTATCACTGATGCTGATTGAGCTGATATTAATCAGGAGTGAAACACACAATCAAAGGAGAAGAAACCAGAAAGTGTGACAACTGCAGCTTTCTGAAAATATTTGATCTGAATCCTGAGTTTTCAGGATTAGATTTCCACCTTTATTTTATTCAGGGGCATAAAGACAGAGGGGAGAGAGCTGCAAAGAAGGAAATAGGTGTAGATACCCAACATTTGTGCACAAGGGGCTGTCCCAGCAGCATGGCACAGGTTCAGCCCATTCAGGTCACCAGCCCTGAGTGTGACAGTCTCTGCTGTTTCCTGCAGTTGGCCAGGCAAGACTGATCTGGGGAGGATGCACAACACCGGGTCCTGTAATCCAATCTGGCCTCCTTCATATTCTTCTTTGGTCCATGAGGGAGGCTCTTTAGACTTCTGAGATCAGATTAGCCAGGACATTAGCACATGCATTTGGCCATCGACTTGGAAAGCAAATCTGAGATCATCTGAAATCCTTTCAGAGAGCAGAGCTAGCTTTGCAGAACCACGGAGAGCAAATCTGGTAGCGCACAGCCAAGCTCCTCAGGCATCAGCATTTGCATGCCAGGCTTGGCTAATCTCTCTCAGCACAGTAACAGGGAGAGATGAGCAGTTCTTGAATCATGAGAAAATTTTCCCTTCTTAAACAACTTTACCCTCAGGGAACACTCCCCAGCCTCACCCTTCAAAGGGACACCCACGTCCCAGGGCCTGTGTGCTCTCTGTGAATTACTGCATGCAAGATTCTCTGGGAACTCAAGTCTCCACTAACATAAGGCAGCCAGATCTTGTCTTCTTCAAGAACGTGTTAATACATTCGTTTTCATTCTCGGACTCAGTAGCTGTAAACGATGCCCTGAAGAATGAAGTTCAGCCTGGGCAGCTGCTGCAGTTACACCTCCCACGGCCTGCTCTCCCCTCCATTCTCCACGCAAGTCCCACACTGGGCTGCAGTGGTGGCAATTTGCAGGAGAAGGGAGCGATGGATGGACAGTGGAGGTGGGAACAAGTGTCCCAGGTTCATTTCATCTGGGTCAACCCTCAGCTGTGCCAAACCAATGCAGCCAACACAAGTAAACTCAGGCAGGATGTGAGATCCCAAAATTTGGTGTTTTTAGCTGAGACCAGACCCTGGCGACCTGGATGGGCCATCCAACTTGCAGGAAGAGGTGGTTAGGAGGATCCAAATTCTTCCTCCCAGCACCAAAGTGTTTATACCCAACAGGAATTCAGTGAAGTGAGGGAAGAGGACCGGACAGCTAATTAGTGCCATTGTGTGCCAACTGGCGGCCATCCCTGCTTGCCAGCTAACAGAATTGTTTTCAGATAGTTCAGCATTTCTTTAATGCTTATCCTAGATCTATTCAAGAAAGAAAAAAAGAAAAGGAAAGAAAATGTAACTCTCATCTGTAATATAAAACCTCAGCTATTTAGCAGACTATTGAAGTCCTTTCTTCATTGTTCCTTTTCAAGTCTCTCACAACAAGATACCTGACTGGTCCACAAAGACAATATTATAATGGTTACTGGGGTTTATCTTTTTATTTCCCTTTTTTTTTTTTTT